>CM066032.1:1742030319-1742274027 GCA_033557465.1 Ichthyophis bannanicus | reverse complement strand
GTGTTTTATCGACTTACAGCAAGACTTTTGGCCTGTGTAAATCGGAGACACTCTGGGCTGGGCCACATTAAGAAGCATGGATATTCGTAGAACACCCTTAATTGTTTCTCTAGCACATCAAGAAGCAACAGTTCGAACAGAGCAAGGAGAAACAGAATGGTTTTTAAAATCGACAAAGATGTAACACACAGGCTTGCATACTTTCCCCCTACCTGTTTAATTTATATGCAGAACAAATTATCAGAGGATGCAAGACTGTAGGGAAGACAACCAAGGTGTGAAAGTTGGTTGAAGACGCAACAACCTGCACTTTGCTGATGATACCACATTACTTGGCTGACAGCGAGATGATCTGAAGACATTAGCACTTCTCCAGAAGTCAAGGAACAGTAGTCTTAAATGGCCTGCATCTTAAAGTCAAGAAGCCCAAGATCCCTGACAACAGGCAAAATCCTTAAGTTCATCCGTTGATGGAGAGAGAAATTGAATATAGTTGACACCTTTAACCCTGACTCTGGATCAACTATCAATAAAGAAACAACAAGCAGTTAAGAATCTTGACGATGCATCGGATCTCCAGGAACAAGCAGGAATGCGTGCTTCACATAATGGGTACGTCGGTACCGGACGGAGTCTGCACGGAACGCTTCCCAGCGTCCAAGCAGAACGCTTTTGGAAGCATCGCCCACACGCCTGCGACTCTGCCTTCCCAACCTGTCCCAACTGCCCCTCTCCTCAGTTTTCGTTTTTTTCAAGCCCTCCACGGAGCCGACAGGAGAGCTTCCTTATTGAGTGCGGGGGCACCGCAGAAACTTGCTGCTTTTATTTTTTTAAGTTTTCCCTTGTGGGTCGCGGCTGCCTTCCCCGACGCCACCGGTAGCCAGAAGCCGGTGTTCTTTTCTTGCTTTTTTTCTGCAATTTAGTCCTGGTAGGAATACTTTGGGCCCCGTCTAGGTGCCTGAACGGGGGTGTGTTCCCGGGCCGTTCTAGGCCCTACCCCTGTTTTCCTCAGGGAAACGCACAGCCACTATTTCTAAGAAATGTTCAAACTGTGGCGGGAAGAAACTGATTGTAGACACTCATAATTGTGTCTATCCGACCACTTTCCTCCGGAGTGGTCCCGCCTGCAATAGTATTGCATAAGAAGAGTCTTCAACATCGAGTTCCCCCTCTAGATGTGGGTGTCCCCTAACCAAACCTTCAGCGGCAACCGACCACCTCTTCTACACGGGCAATTCAGTAACCCAAAAAACAGTCCTTTAAGAAAAAAAAACTCGCCAGTCCTCGAGTGGTATAGATCTCGCAGTCCAGCATAGAGATGCCTCTGGCTCTGTGCCCTCGCAGACACACACCTGGACTTTAAAACCCCGGTGTTAGTCGTCGGGCCTCCAAAGCCTGTGTGGGTTTCAAGGTTGTTCCTGAGGTTCACCCCTCACAAACCATACCTGATCCATGCTCGGTGTTTGGCATCCCCGCTTTGGAGCGGTACCAATACCACCGCCTCGGCAATGTTGGTCTGGATGACCCATTCCTCACCAAGGATCATAAGTCCTGGGACGCCCTGTTGTACCATACGGGACGCATTGTAGTGCCGCTGCAGAACCGACCCTATGCCAGTATCGGTATCCGATCCCGGTAACCGGTAACCTAGTAAACCGAACTGCGGTACCCTACAGATCTGTCATCCGATAGGAACTCGCTTCCCTGTCGATTGCCGTAGTCTTGAATCGATCTCCAGTCTGGTAGGCCCTGGGTACCGACTCGGCCTGCGGTACCCGACACCATACGGTACCGAAGGCCACGGTTTTCCGAGTGAACCAGGTTCGGCATCGCGATGGTTTTTTTTCGTGCATACCGTTTCAGACCCTTCTTACTACCATCTGCGTCCCACCGTATTTGGACATACGTTCCGTGGTATCGGTACACGGTGGGAGGAGCGGAGAGGTCTGTACCGTATCCTTTTTACCCCCATGGTTGTCGGGTACCTTCCATGCCTGCGTTTCAATCAGGTGGTCCCCTTCTTCGCTTCCCATTGATAGCCGAGTTCTGGAATCGCTTCCTGGCATGGACAATATGCTACCGACCTGTTGCTGGTCCCCAACCTTCTACGGTACCGGCACACCATCCTCTATATGGATACCCATACTCCCACCCCAACTTTGTAGCTAATCTTATACTTTGCCTCTCTACTTCAAAATCTCTGGAATAGAGACTCCGCTTGGGTGATCAACTGTTATGGTCTGCTTCACACCAGATCTACGGCCTGTCTGCTCGAAAAGATTTCCCTCTGGGATTTTTCTTTTCAAGCATTTTTTCTCCTGGATATGTCAAAATCGCATTAGCCATTTCTATACCTGGACAGGATCACTACACAAGGGAACTACAGAATCCCTGGATACTTCCTTGTGTAGCCGAGGCAGGAGAACATCATGCCTTCCTTGGTTTGCATCACATTTCCTTGTCGGGATCGTCCCTCTTACGAAATGTGGAAGCTACCTTTTAAACGGTACCTCCCACCTTCATACGGCAACTTATTCGTTCTATATCAGGTGCCCCCTCTCTCCAGGTTTTCACGGACTCAACTTCCTCATCTTTCCATTGTTGTAGAATCAGCAATGTGGGGGGTGAAGAGTACTAAAAAGCACTCTTCTTATCCGCCAGGTCGTGAGTCTAAGATTTTAGATGCCTTTGGACACCAAAACTTCCAGGCCTCCATGCTTTCAGCAAGAATTCTCTCATATATTTTCTATATGGGTTTATCCTCTTGAAGAGGTCACAAAGAATTTACTGTTTTTGACTCCTTTTCTTCAAGAGCCCAAAACTGAAGACTATTCCTTACTGGTTAGACATGCTCAATATATCTCTAGGTTCCTTACTCGTGCTTCCCTAGACTCCTTTGAGTCTGTTAGCAGAACCTCTGCTATAGCTATAGGGGCACAACGTAAAGCCTGGATCCAGGTTTCAGACTTGGACAAATGAGCACAAGAAAGAACTGGGAAATACTCGTTGCACTGGAGAAAATCTCTTTAACAAGGAGTCTTTACTCCAAGTTGCTCAGGTACCACTGACATTCCTGTTTCCCAGAGGCTGTTCTACGCCTTCCTCTTTCCCAGTTGGTAGCAAATGTCCTACCAAACGTTCTTCCCCTAGGGGGAAAAAGTTTTATCCATCTTCTGCCCATCATACAGATGTTCTCAACATGGGAAACATCACCCTGGTCTGAAGAAACTACAACCTCAACGGGTCAGCAAACCCAGCAGTCGCAGGGTTTCAAATAGATCATCATTACCTCTCTTGGTTGGTGGTTACAGTGGCAGTCTGCTTCTTTTCACTTGAAGTATCTGCACTAATTTTATCCTAACCTTTTCTAGATATCTCTTCACGAGACCTCTTTTCTTTTACTCTAAGAGTCTTTATGATGATCATGCCCATACTTACAGGTTTTCTCTTCCTCTTTGGGGAAAAGAGAAGTGACAACTATCAATAAGACAGTTTTTCCCTGTTCTGGCATGTATCATCTTACTTTCAGAGCCTTCCTGCATAGTCAGTCTCCCTCAACTCTCTTAGCTCCCTCTTACTACAACATTCGGTTTGTAAGAGTGGCTCTTTTACACTCCTAAGCCCCTATGGTCCTCTACCTATTCCACCGGGGGATTCTCCCTTCCAGAGTTGTCTCCCCCTTGATCACCTTAGGGCAGCTTATCAGACAATAGGAAAGTCCTACTATGTCGGTTGTTTTCTTTTTTCCCATTCTAAAAAAGGGGGGGGGGGGAGGGAAAGAAATTTTCTTCCGCTGCCCTGGTAGTTGCTGCAGAATATAGCAATTCCTAGTGGTTAAGCCACTGGTTCTGTTTCACCACACAACCAGGGTTTCCCCTCCACTAGCAATCCTCTAGCCTCAGTGCTAAACCCCAAACAGGTTATTAACCTTGTTTGGAAACCCTATCATCATAGACTGGGTTGGTTAACTTATATTCTTTGCCCCTTGTCCTTGGCAGAATAGTTAAGTTGCCCACCTGGCTTTAAACAGTCAGTTTTTTCTTCTAACCAACCTGCAGTATGCTCTCTGCAACTCTACAGAGTAGCTTTGCATTATGGGCCCTTGCTAGAGAGCATTAATAGTCTGCCTAGCAGATAACCCCAGATGGTTAGGAGGGGTTCCCCCCAGTCATGTTCTCATGGCTGGTAGGTGTTCCCTACCCTTACCATCTCATCTAAAATCTCTTTTTGAGACATAAGACACAGGCCTTTCATCACGTGAAAACCTAAAGAATGGCCAATTCCCCGGCTTGGGCCCATATCTCCTTTGGACTCTCACCAGAGATATTTTTCTTTCAGTGGCAGCTCAAAGGACGCCTGATACCCATCTTGCCCTTATAGGCAGGTCACTAGGGTAGCTTATTCCACTGGCGCCCTCTAATCCAATCACCATACTGCAGTCCTGGAGAGATTCTGGACTGGCTGCCTGCAGACTGAAGTTATCCTCTGCATTTTTCACATAGGCCATCCTGGTTATTCAAGAGCTCGATTTCTGAAAGGAATCTAGATTCCTTCTTGTCAGGGAAACCATTCCTCTGACTCTGTCAGTCATAACCAGGGAAAGAAGATTCTCTATGCATCTATTCAAGCAGGTATCACCCTTCTTGCTATAAGATGAATCTTTCTCTCCCCATATTCCTAGGGGGATCTAGTTCTATAGGCATCTCTCCATCCACATACCTGGAGACATGTGTCTATATGCCTACGTATTTATATATATATATATATATATAATATCTGTGTATCTGTTGCCCATACATATCTCTCTACATATCTATGCATATATACCCTATATGTGTATATATTTAGGAATATATACACATATAGGGTATATATACACACACATTGAACCTATAGATATATATCTAATATAGGTAGATATGTATCCACATACTTATCTATCTATCTGTCTGTTTAGGTTCAGATATCCATACATTCTTATATGATCCTGACAGATGGGCACTATCCCTATAAATGCTGT
This sequence comes from Ichthyophis bannanicus, assembly GCA_033557465.1. Classification (NCBI taxonomy): domain Eukaryota; kingdom Metazoa; phylum Chordata; class Amphibia; order Gymnophiona; family Ichthyophiidae; genus Ichthyophis; species Ichthyophis bannanicus. Next base: position 1,742,269,007 of record CM066032.1, on the reverse strand, counting down.
GCCAGCATACTTAGGGTTCTACACACATAACCCCTTCCTGTGGTAATTAAGAAACCTTTTTCCTTGCCATAACCTTTCAGGGTTAGGTACCTCTGAAGCTCTCCCATGACCTTTTTCTTTCCTAATTGACCCCATTTAGGAAAGACATTGCAGAAACTTCAGTTAATCTAAAGCTTAGCGCTTCCTAAATCTGTCCTTACTTTCTTACTAGATACAGGGGTCTCCATCCCCTTTCTCTCCTCCATCCCCTTTCTCCTACTAATTCCGTTACCAGTCCAGAAGGGTCAGACTTCATTTTTCTTTTGGTCCTAGGATTGTACTTTTCTTGGACCAAAACAACTTAAGCTTTGTCTAATAGTACCTTCTGCGTCTTCCGCTGAAGCCCTACCTCTTTATACTACCCCAGTTTCCCCTGGGGCTATTTCTCACCCTGAAGGGCTCTGACCTCCACTTGTGTTTTTCTACTTTTATTACCTCTACTTCTCAGTGAGGTACTCCTTGAGGTTTTTCACTGGCTCTTCTAACAGATCCTATGAACCTCAGTAGACTTGCAATGCCAACAAGGGAGGCCCATATTACAATATGTTTACTACTAAAGCCCTCTATACAGGGGTCTTCCTCTATAGAAGTCCTGTTCTAGTCCAGCTGTTCCACAGCAACCTTTTCTGTATTCAACTCCCTACCCTCCATCCCAGGATGCCTGAGGTTCTGAGGAGTAGCATGGCTTTCTAGATTCGCAACATGCTAGGACTTCCCTCTGGGCATTTCAGCTTGGGAGTCCCCATATGTGAAGACTCATTCCTGCTTGTTCCTGGAGACAGCACAGTTACTTACCTGTAACAGGTGATCTCTGGGAACAGCAGGAATAAGTCTTCACAACCCACCCCACCTCCCCTAGGAGTTGCATTTCTCTATCTCGTCTTTCCCTTCCTTGCTCTCTCTCTCTCTTTGCCTCAGCTTTAAAACTTAACTGAGGAGAGGCAGTTGGGAAAGGCGGGAAGCCAGCACGCAGGCGTGTGGGATGCTTCCAAAAGCGTTCTGATTGGACGCTGGGAAGCGTTCCCGTGCAGACTCCGTCGGTACCACGACGTACCCATGTGTGAAAGACTTATTCCCGCTGTTCCCAGAGATCACCTGTTACAGGTAAGTAACTGTGCTCTCTTGGCAGAATGGTTATTTAAGGACCTAGACAAGACTCTCAAGAGTAGAGATGTCTATCTCCATACAAAGATTTGACTTGTTCAAGCCGTGGTATTTTTCAATAGAGTCATATGGATGCGAAAGTTGAACAGTGAAAAGATAGGCAGGAAGAAAATTGGATGCCTTTGAATTATGGTTGCTGGTGACGAATACTGTGTATACCATGGATTGCCCGAAGAACCAACCAGGTAGTACTAGAAGAGATCAAACCTAAGCTTTCTTTAGAAGCTCAGGTGACTTTAACTTTCATACTTTGGACACATTTATTTATTTAAGTTCTTTTTATACTGCTTTTAATCATTTCAGTCAAAGCGGTTTACATTGTAATTTAAACTTGGTAATGGAAGGGACATTGATAACTTGGATTTTTCTGAAGCAATGGGTGGTTAGCTGACTTGCCCAAGGCCACAAGGAGTGCTAGTAGGAATCGAACCCTGGTCTCTTGGTTCCCAAGCCAGTGCTCTAACCATTAGGCGGCTACTCCACATGCAGAGAGAGCTCGTTAGAGAAAGACATTATGCTTGGCAAAGTAGGTCAATGCAAAAAGAGAGGCTAGCAATGAGATGGATTGATATAGTAACAGCAGCTATGAGTGCCATTCTATCACCAATGAGCCTCCTGACTGAAAACCAAACAGTTTAGTACAACTATCCAGAGTGTCGTCATGAGTCAACACCGACTCGATGGCACTTAACTACAACATTCTTAATAACCTTTTGAAGTATTTCTGTAATTGTCTTTTCATGTTGGAAGTGTTGGGTATGTTGTGTTTGCTCAGTGAAACTCTTACATGGATTTAGAACTCTATTTTTTTAGATAGCAGAATGTGGAAAATGTTCAAGGGTATGGAAGGCTTTACAAGGCATTATACACACAAGCAGAGAGGCAGTTAGACAGAACCTCAACATAAATGCTCTTAAAAGATTGGGACAAGTTTCTGGAAGATGGCTGCATTGACGGTTATTAGCCATGTGCACTAGGGATTGAAGTAGTGAATGAATCTCCACTTTTTGTACCTGGTGGTCACTTCAGAAAGACTCAACTGGCTACTGTGGGAGCAGAATTCTGGGTTCAATGTACCAATGGTCTGATGCAGCAAAGGGTGATCTCATTGATTTGATTTTAGTTCCTAAGTCATAGAAATATGTCAGCAGAAAAAGACCATATGATCTATCTAGTCTGCCCTTCCATATCAAATACTATAGTCTCTCTTTTTTTTTTTTTTCTTCCCCCTTTAGAAATCTTCTGTGTTTGTCCCATGCTTTCTTGAATTCAGATACTGTCCTCGTCTCTACTACCTCCACTGGGAGATTATTCCATGCACTTACCACTCTTTCCATAAAGAAATATTTCCATGTATTACTTCCGAGTCTATCCCCTTTCACCCTCATCCCCTTATTGCAGAGCTTACTGTCAGTCGAAAGATGCTCTCTTCCTATGCATTTATGCTACGGAGATATTTAAACGTCTCTATCATATGTCCCTCTATCCTGCTTTTTCCTCTGACGTATACATATTAAGATCTTTGTCTGCCCCCATATTGTTATAATGAAGATCACTGACCATTTTTAGTAGCCACTCTCTGCCCAGACTCCATCCTGTTTATATCCTTTTGAGGGTGTGGTCTCCAGAATTCTACACAATACGCAAATGAGGTTGCACCAGAGACTTAATACAGAAGCGCCATCACCTCTTTTTTTGTGCTGGCTATTCCTCTATGCATCCTTCTGGCTTTCGCTGTCGCCTTTTCTATCTGTTGGAGCCTCTTTTTAAGATCATCAGAAAACATCACACCCAGGTCCAGCTCTTCTTTCATGGACAGAGTACTTACACCCCCTACACTATACTGCTACCTTGGATTTTTGCAGCTCAAATGCATGACCCTGCATTTTTTAGCATTAAATCTCAGTTGCCATATTCTTGACCATTCTTCAGGCATAGCTAGATCCCTCCTCATGCTACCTACTTCTTCCTGGGTGTCTACTCTATTGCAGATTTTGGCATCATCTGCAAAGATGCAAACCTTACCCGACAGCCCTCCGGCAGTATCACTAATAGACTTTTTTTAAAAACCAGACCTAGGACAGATCCCTAAGGCTCACCACTGGTAACATCTTCCTCCTCAGAGTGAGCTCCCATTGACGTATACACTTTGCCCGCCTTCCACTCAACCAATTATTAACCCAGTCAGTCACTTTGGATCCATTCCTAGGATGCTCAATATATGTGCGGAAACAGTGTCAGGCTTTACTGAAATCCAACTACACCACAACTGGGGCTCTCCCTCAGTCCAACTCTTTGGTCACCCCGTCAAAGAAATCAATGTGATTTGTCTGACAAGACCTATCTTTGGCAAAACCATGCTGCCTTGGATCCTGCAATCCTTTGAACTCCAGAAACCTCACTGTCCTCTGTTTTTAGCAGCATTTCCTTAATTTACTCATCACAAATGTTAGACTAACCAGCCTGTAGTTCTCATCCTCATCCTTACTTCCGCTTTTGTGTAAAGGGACCACATGTGCTTTTCTCTAGTCCTCTGGGACCACTCCCAACCCTAAAGAAGCATTGAAAAGGTCAGTGAGTGGAACCGCTAGAACGTCCCCAAGTTCCCTCAGTATTCTCTGATGTATCCTATCTGGCCCCATCGCTTTGTCTACGTTTAGTTAAGCTAATTCCTCACAAATAGTCTTCTGAAAATCATTCAAGATCCCCTTCACTTCTGCTCCTATTTGTGGGTGTTTTCTGAGGTTTCTGCCTCTGGCCTTTCATCTGTGTATACAGAACAAAAATATTTGTTAGGCAATTCTGTTTTTATCTCCATCAGGCTTCTACATATTCCTGCCCCCTCTCCTCCACTTGATTCTGACTATACCACTTTTATTTTTTTATTTATTTATTTTTACAGTTTTTATATACTCCCGCTCTTGGTATCAGTGCGGTTTACAGATAACAAATTTCGCATTAGAACAGTCCTTTGCTTACATTATAACAGGGTCTTTTGCTTACATTATAACAGGGTCAGTAACTTGGAGACAACATGGTAAACTATATACAAGCTATATACAGAAAGATATATTACCTCTGGAAATTTACAGTTAAAGTGGGTCGTAACTTTTGCACGTCTTCCTCTCGCTAACATATCTGAAAAATGTCTTAGCCAATGCAATAAAATGGGGGGGAGATATCTTCTTCTTTTTGTATCTTTGCTTTCCCTGACTACTTTCCTAGCTCTCTGTTTTTCCAAATATTGATGTTTGTTTTCCTCTCTCTGTAATCTCTTGTATTTTTTGAAGGCCACCCTCTTTTTCTTAACCCTTTCAGCTACTTCTTTTGAGAACCACAGTGGCCTCCTTTTTCCTTTTACATGTATTTACCTTTCTAACAAAAAGGTTTGCTGCCCTTAAAATATCCCCTTTCAGTTTTGCCCATTGCTTTTCTACATCCCCCCAGCTGTTCTCATCCCAATAACGATTCCTGGAGGTATTATCCCATCTTGGCAAAGGTTAGTTTTTCTGAAGTCTAAGACCCTTGATTTTGAATGGATTTTATCAGCCCTAGTCCTGATACTAAACCACACCATCTGGTGATCACTGGATGCAAGAAGATCTCCCACTATAACATCAGAAACACTTTCCCCATTGGTAAGCACCAAGTCCAGTATTGCCCCTTCAGGTGTGGGTTCTGTTACCAGTTGACAGAATAGTTCTCCCTGTAGAGAATCCAGGATCACTTTACTTTTAGATGACACTGCAGCAGGGATGTGCTAGTCAGCATCCAGCATATTGAAATCACCTATTGGTAGCACTTCTCCTTTCATGGCAATACGCCATATGTCTTCTATTAAATCCCCATCCCCTTCTTCTGTGAAGGAGATCTGTATATCACACCAATGTAAATGGATGTTCCCATTCCCTCTTTCTAGTTTAACCCACAGTGCCTCCTTGCTCCCTTTAAAACACTGTAATTCTATAGCTTTAATCTTTTTTTTACATATAGTGCCACTTCTCATCTCTTTCTTACTACCCTGTCTTTCCTGAATAAAGTATAGCCCAGTATAAGTACATCCCAGTCATGGTTGTCTGTGAACTATGTCTCTGTAACCGCCACTAAATCCAAGTCTGCCTCTTCTTTCTATGTTTCTATAGAAGAGAGCCTCTTTTGATTGAAAGTAAGCTCTGCAATGAGGAAGCATAGGATGAGGGTAGTGGAGGTAGTAGAGACAAGGACAGTTTCTGAATTCATGAAAGCATGGGACAAACACAGAAGATCACTAAAGGGGAAAAAGGGACTATAGTATTTTGATATGGAAGGGCAGACTAGATAGGCCATATGGTCTCTTTTTTCTGCTGACATGTTTCTATATTTCTTCCAATAAAGCCTCAACATCTGGGATCTTATTTTCCATACTATGGGCATTTATTCATACCACTTTCCATATGTTGCCCCTTTTACTCATTTGAACAGAGGTATTTAGTGCTTTACTTGCCTGAGGGCTTTCACTTATCTGGAGGCTTTCTTCATCCATCCCCAATGAACCTAGTTTAAAGCCCTCTTCAGTAGGTTGGCCAGTCTACTGCAGAAGACACTTTGACCCTTTCATCTTGGATAGGTGGACGCCACTCTCTGCCCTGCAGCCCTTGGAAATCAATCTATGATCCAGGAAACCAGAACGCTCTCGATGACACCATCCACACATTCAACTCCAGGCTGTGAGCTTCTCTGCCTTGGCCTTTACCCTCAACAGGAAGGCTTAAAGAGAACACCACCTGTGCACCTTTCTGCTTCACCCTCTATCCCAGAGCCATGAAGTCATTTTTGATACACTCTGAGGGATACCTAGCAGTATTGTTTGTACCAACATGGATGAGCAACACGACACAGGTAATAGTCACTAGGCTTGATGAGTCTCAGCAAACTCTCTGTAACATCTCTGATTTTAGCACCTGGCAGACAGCACACCTGTCTGGACATCAAATCTGATTGGCAGATGGATGCCTCGGTGCCTTTGCTTCCTTATAGTCACTGATTCTGCAACTTTGGGGTGCTTGAGCTCTGATTCTTCCCTTTCCTGGGATGCTTTCGCCTCCTCCATTTCCAGGGCTGCATACTGCTTCTTCAATTTGAGGGCTGGAGGAGTTGGGTTGTTGATTCTGCAGGCTCTGGTGACTCGTGTCCTCCTCTCTCTGTAGCATACCATCTTCACTTCTTTTAGAGAACTTGGATGCTTTAAGAAGCATCTCATCAGTGTACTTCTCGCTGTCACAAATGCTTGTCAGCTTCGCCATCTCTTCTCTGAGTACCTCCACTTGTTTCATAAGGGCTTCAGCTTGCAGGCATCTTGTGTAACCAGTCCCTCAACTGGCATTAGGCTGGAGGCAAAAGCTGTAATGGGGGCAACAGTTTTGGCAATATGATTTTTCCCAGCCATTGTTCAGTAGGTGGGGCTTTGGTACAGTTGTGTCAACATTATTGGCACCCTTGTAGTTCAACCCCTTAATGTCCAATATCTCCTTAAAAAAAAAAAAAGTGGCTAGTGAAATGGCTTTGTACTACATATGCACACACATTTGACACACAAAACAATCAAATAAGACTAAATCAATTAAAAAAGTAAATAGTAGGAGATAGTATAAAAACTGGGACATTGCCAGGACATGATTATTGACGCCCTTATAAATAATGCAAATTAGCTTGAACAGAAGAACCACATTCCCATTGCAGTATAATTAGATGCACCTGTGATCGTCAGTACTCACATGATTAGAACCAACCAATGAATGATGCTCTTATGTTTAAAATGTCCACATTCACTCCCTGTTCCATTTTCATAATGGTGAAGACAAGAGAGCTGCTTGAGATAGTCAGAAAAGCCATTATCACCAAACATCATACTTCAAAGGGGTACAAAGCCATCTCCAAAGCCTTGGGATTCCTGTGTCTACAGTTTGCAATGTTATTAAGAGGTTTTCTGCTCATGGAAAGAGTAGATCTCCAGGAACAAGCAGGAATAAGTCCTCACATATGGGTACGTCGGTACCGACGGAGCCCGTGCGGGAAAGCTCCCCAGCTTCTTAGAATAGAAGCTTTTGGGACCTCCCACTGCACATGCGCACTGCCTTCCCGCCTTCCTGAACAGCTCTCCTCAGTTTCTCTTTTTCCGCGGAGCCAGCAGGTCGTGTTCCTGTCACCGCTGAAGAAATTGTTATTTTATTTGTTTCTTTAGACCGCGTACCTGCCTTCCCCATACCGATACCGGTATCGCCGGTCTTTTCTTTCTTTCTTTAAAAAATTATAATTCTTTTTTCTTATTTTTTAGCTTTTTGGTCACTTCAGAGAGGCCTCTCGGCCTACTCAATTTCTCCTCATGGAGAAGCCAGCCCCTGGATTTAAGAAGTGTACCAAATGTAATGCTGTTATTTCAGTCACAGACACCCATGAATGGTGTCTGAAATGTTTGGGGCCTGACCATTCCATACCGGACTGCCCATCTTGCTCCCACATGTCTAAACGTGGGCTGCAGAACCGGGCCAACAAATTCCATGTGCTGTTTGCTTCAGAGAATACAGCATCACAGTCATCCAGGTCTTCTTCTCCGGATGGATCTCAGGTAACCAAACCTTCTGTGGGCAAGTCCTCAAAGAGCAAATCTCCTTCAAAGCATCGAGAGGCTCTTAGCTTAGAACTTGAGGACCCTGCCCCAGCCAAACAACCCGGCGGGAAGTCCAACTTCCAAAAACGCCAATTCAGGGGTCTCAGGTTGATATCGATGCTACGGCCTCGACAGATCACCTGTTAGCCTGCTCTGGGGTACCGGGTCACTCCGGTACCGACATCCAGGCAGCTATGGCGTCCATGGGCGATACTGTACAGTCCATGCAGCAGGCCGTCATGGCTTTCATTAAAGCTGCAACGCCATCGGTTCCGCTTTCAGCGGTTCCGGGCCCGATACCGGTATCGTCCGCCATGCCGGTATCGAGGCCGTCCACCTCTAAACGCAAGTCGGTACCGTATGGGCTTTCGCTCCATACCGGTTCCATACCCGATACGCCCGATATCGATACCGATCGGTACGCGTATCGTGCGTTAGAGGAAAGCACCGATTCCTCTGAGGATTTTCACTCCTCTGATGATTCTGCTGAGTTTTCACTCAACTTACCTGAGGAGCCCTCTTCTCCTAAAAGGAGAATGTCCCCTCCAGAGGATTTGTCCTTCCAGGACTTTGTTTTAGATATGGCTACAGCCCTTTCTATTACCACATCCTCTGAAAAGGAACCCAGATCCAAAAAACTGGATATTTTGGGATACTCAAAGGCCCCTAAGGAGGCAGTTACCCTGCCTATCCATGAAATCCTTCAAGAACAACTGATGGATTTCTGGGAAAATCCTTTGACTTTGTCTCCTTATTCCCGTAGGTTGGACACCATGTATAGGGTCCCTCCTTCTCCTGGTTTCCAAAAGACCTCAATTGCCCCACCACTCTATTGTGGTGAAGTCTGCAATGAAGAAGATTAGGAGTACCAAAAGGCACTCTTCCACCCCTCCAGGACGGGAATGTAAGACTTTGGACTCTTTTGGTAGGAAAATTTTCCAGGCTAGTATGCTTATAGCCAGGATTAATTCCTACAGTCTCTATATGGGCATGTTCCTGGAGGAACTTGCCAAAAAGGTGCGGCATTTTGCCCCCTTTATCCCTGAGGATAAAAAGCAGGGATTCCTTTCCCTAGTGAAACAACTCTTAGAGGTTTCTAAGTTCTCTAATAGGGCAGCATATGATTCCTTTGAGGGAGCCAGTAGGGCTTCGGGCATTGCTATTGCAGCCCGACGTCTTGCTTGGCTCCAGGCCTCTGATCTGGAACCTTGGGTTCTAGATGGCTTACGGAATCTGCCCTGTACAGGTGAGAACTTATTTGGGGAAGAGTGGCAAATCAAAGCCACCCAGATGGATGCTGAAAATGCCACCTTGGAAAGACTTTCAAAGTCCACTTCAATTCCTACTAAGAAAAAGTCTTTTAAAAGGCCTTACTATAAGAAGGCCAGAGTTGCTTCAAATACTGGCCAGCAGTCTTCTCAACCTCGCTATACTGCTAAGCGTCAGCAATCCAAACAAGCACGAGCTAAGCCTGCAGCAGCTACTGTAGCTCAGCAGGCTCCAACCCCTCAGGGGTTTTGACTTGCTCCTAGGGAACTTGCCACTTCTGGTTCTAACACAACCAGAACCTCTCACCATACCCGGAAGGTTGGTTCACTTTGCTCCCAGATGGGAACAAATCACAACAGAACAATGGACCCTCTCTATCATTCGAGAGGGTTACAAACTTCATTTCTCCAGCCTTCCTCCCCATCATATGGTGAGACCATTCAATTCTCCCCCATCTCTCCTAACCCTGTTGGGTCAAGAGGTTTCCTCTCTTCTTGCCAATGGGGCCATAGAAGAGGTTCCTCTTCCTCAACAAGGGTCCGGTTTCTACTCCCCTTATTTTCTCATTCCAAAGAAGACAGGGGGATTCAGACCAATCCTAGATCTGAGAGAATTGAACAAATTTCTCTTCAAGGAGAAATTCAAAATGCTGTCTCTCGGCATTCTCCTTCCTTACCTCCAGGGTCAGGACTGGCTTTGTTCTCTAGACCTACAGGATGCGTATACACATATACTCATCCATCCATCCCACAGAAAGTATCTTCGCTTTCTGTTTCAGGGAAAACATTTCCAATACAGAGTACTCCCCTTCGGTCTAGCCTCTGCTCCAAGAGTATTCACAAAATGCATGGCAGTCGTAGCCGCATTTCTAAGAGGCATGGGAATCTTTGTCTTCCCATATCTGGACGACTGGCTCATCCGAGCTCCAACTCAGTCACAGGCCCAGATTTCCCTGGACCACACAAGGAGCCTTTTGCAGTATCTGGGACTGGTAGTAAACCTTCCCAAGTCCCAACTCATCCCTACTCAATCTCTAGAATTCATAGGGGCCCAGTTGGACACCATCACTGCAAGGGCCTACCTTCCACATGTTCGAGGCCAGCGCCTCCTGAGTTTGGCCTCCCAAGCTCAGTCCAGCACTCACTTGACAGCCAGGGAAATGCTACGCCTACTGGGTCATATGGCCTCCACAGTGCATGTGGTGCCCTATGCTCGTCTTCATATGAGAGCAGCTCAATGGACCCTGGCCACTCAGTGGACTCAGGCGTCAGGAGCGCTCTCAGACCAAATACAAACCTCCGATCGTCTGTTTTGGTCCCTCCACTGGTGGACTTCCACCAAGAATCTGTTGTTGGGGGCTCCATTTCAACCATTGCTACCCCAAGCAACCCTCACAACAGATGCCTCCCAAACAGGGTGGGGAGCCCATCTGCAAACTCTCTCCACTCAGGGCACTTGGTCTCTACAGGAGACCACCCTTCATATCAATCTTCTGGAACTGCGAGCAATTTACCTTGCCCTCAAGGTCTTCCACTCCCTCCTAGCCAACCTCACTGTCCTAGTTCAGACGGACAATCAGGTGGCCATGTTTTACATAAACAAACAAGGAGGGACGGGCTCTCTGTCGCTTTGCAACGAAGCTCTAAGACTATGGGCCTTCGCCAGAGAGCATCAGATTCACCTGCTAGCAGTGTATCTCCCAGGAGTTCAAAACTCTCGGGCAGACAGGCTCAGTCGAGTTCTGCTGCCACACGAATGGTCCCTACATTTGGACCAAATAAACCGAATCTTTCAGGAATGGGGGACCCCGGACATAGACCTCTTTGCAAGTCCGTGGAATGCCAAACTTCCCCGGTTCTGTTCCAGAACTCCGTGTCAGGGAGCTCAGGCTACGGACGCCTTTCTCCTGAATTGGAGTCAGGCATTCCTATATGCCTTTCCACCCATTCCTTTGATTCCCAAGACTCTGTTCAAACTCCAGAGGGATCATGGAACTATGATCCTCATAGCTCCACGCTGGCCACGCCAAGTGTGGTTCCCTCTACTTCTACAGCTCTCCCAGGGATCCTACTTGGATCTGGGAGCTGCGCCAGACCTCCTGTCTCAGGAGGAGGGGACTTTGTGGCACCCAAACCCCAAATCCCTTCACCTCAGTGCTTGGTTACTGAAGGCTTAAGCCTTCAAGACTTTCATCTTTCCCAACCAGTGAAAGATATCCTTTCTGCCTCTAGGAAACCCTCTACCAGGCGTTCCTATGCTTTCAAATGGAAACGTTTTTCCATTTGGTGTGCTCAGCAGGGTCTTGACCCTCTGGCACTTCCTTTGAATTCTCTTCTTGATTATCTCCTGCATCTATCCAATGCAGGCCTCAAGACGAATTCGGTAAGAGGTCCATTTAAGTGCTATTGCAGCATCCTTGCAACATATAAATGGACAACCTATCTCCTCTCATCCTCTTGTTGCAAGATTCATGAGAGGCCTGACTCTCACTAAACCTCCCATCAGACCACCCCCGGTCGCATGGGATTTGAATCTAGTGCTCGGTCAACTTATGAAGCCACCTTTTGAGCCAATGTTTTCCACCTCCTTGAAATTTCTTTCCTGGAAGGTCATCTTCCTCATTGCAGTCACTTCGGCTCGCCGCATCAGTGAGCTGCAGGCTTTAGTGGCTAATCCACCTTACACAAGATTTCATCATGATAAGGTTGTCCTTAGGACGAATCCCCACTTTATGCCTAAAGTGGTCTCGCCTTTTCATCTTAATCAAGTCCAGCTCCTCATGCATCCAATGCAGAGAGGAACCTTCATACTCTGGATTGTAAAAGAGCTCTCGCTTTTTACCTTAATAGGACTCAGCCACATCGAAAGTCTTCTCAACTTTTTGTGGCCTTTGATCCTTCCCATTTGGGATTTCCAGTCTCCAAGCGTACACTTTCCAATTGGATTGCTCAGTGTATTTCTTTTGCTTACCAGAGCAAAAAACATTTCTCTGGAAGGCCATGTCACTGCTCACAATGTGAGGGCCATGGCAACTTCTATGGCTCATCTGCACTCTGTTTCCATAGATCAGATCTGTCGAGCCGCTACCTGGGCCTCGGTTCATACCTTCACAGCCCATTACTGTTTGGACAAGGACTCCCGCCGGGATGCCTTGTTTGGCCAGGCTGTCCTCAAGCACCTGTTCCATTCCTAAACAACTCCTGCCCACCTTCCCAGAATGGATGCCTGAGATCCATACGAAGATGGCGAACCTTTACAGGGGATCCCATGCATCTAAGCTAGGGAGTCCCCATATGTGAGGACTTATTCCTGCTTGTTCCTGGAGATAGCACAGTTACTTACCTGTAACAGGTGATCTCTGGGAACAGCAGGAATTAGTCCTCACAACCCACCCACCTCCCCTAGGAGTTGTATCTTTATCTATCTATCTTCCTGTCCTCTCTCTGTTGACTCAGCTATAAACTCGAAACTGAGGAGAGCTGTTCAGGAAGGCGGGAAGGCAGTGCGCATGTGCAGTGGGAGGTCCCAAAAGCTTCTATTCTAAGAAGCTGGGGAGCTTTCCCGCACGGGCTCCGTCGGTACCGACGTACCCATATGTGAGGACTAATTCCTGCTGTTCCCAGAGATCACCTGTTACAGGTAAGTAACTGTGCTTTACTCACCTGTAACAGGTGTTCTCCAGGAGCAGCAGGAATCAGTCCTCACATATGGGTGTCATCGGCGCCGATGAAGCCCCAGCAGAGCATTTACCCAGCTTTCTATGAAAGCCTTTGGGAATGCAGGCACGCATGCGTGGTTCCCTTCCCGCCTAAAGGTGCCATCTTACCTCAGTCAAATGACATAGCTAAGAACAGCACACAAAAATGAAAAATAAACTATGTACAACTACAACTCCAAGGGGAGGAGGGAGGATTGTGAGGACTGATTCCTGCTGCTCCTGGAGAACACCTGTTACAGGTGAGTAACTACTCTTTCTCCAGGACCAAGCAGGAAGTCAGTCCTCACATATGGGTGACTCCCAAGCTCTGGGCTACCGAGGAACCCAGGCTGAACAAGAGAACTCCCTCTAGTCTCAGCAGTAAAGAAAGGCTTTTCAAGGACACAACCTCCACCAGTAGCCCAACAGAGGGCAGGAGTTGCCTAAACCTCAGAGATTCCGGAGTACTGCTTGGCCAAAAGCACTGTCCCTACGGGACTCCCTCTCCAGGCAGTAATGGGCCGCAAATGTCTGGCTTGAAGACCAAGTTGCAGCCCTGCAAATGTCTTCCAAGGGCACAGAGCGGAGATGAGCCACTGAGGCAGCCATTGCCCTGACTCGGTGGGCCGTAACCCGACCCTGCAAAGGAAGGTCAGCCACCTTGTAAGCCCAGGTGATACAGTCAGCCACCCAGATGGACAAGGTACGCTTAGACACAGCCAACCCCAACTTATTGGGGTCAAAGGAGACGAAGAGATGAGTAGTTCTTCTATGCTCCTGCGTACGGTCAAGGTAGAAGGATAAGGCCCTCCTACAGTCCAGGGTTTGCAGAACTGCTTCAGCCTGGCTGGCATGAGGCCTAGGGAAGAATGTTGGAAGAACCACCTCCTGATTGAGGTGGAAAGAGGAGACAACCTTTGGGAGGAACTTTGGATGAGTCCTGAGGACTACCCTGTTCCTATAAATCCTGGTGTGAGGCCTATCACAGACCAGGGCCTGAAGCTCACTCACTCGCCTGGCCGAGGTTAAGGCTATCAGGAAGAGTGTCTTCCAGGATAGGAAGCGTAGTGGACAAGTAGCCATCGGCTCAAAAGATGGGCGAGTCAGTTGCTGCAAGACCACATTCAACTCCCGCTCAGGGGCAGGAGGACGGATTGGAGGCCTGAGCAAAAGCAAGCCCCTGAGAAAGCGGGACACCAAGGGGTGAACCGACAGAGAATGTCCTTCCACCAGTGAGTGGTGAGCTGCTAGAGCTGAGAGGTGGACCCGAACAGAATTGGACTTAAGTCCCTGATTGGACAAGTGCAGTAAGTACTGAAGCACTACTGGCACAGCACAGGAGAAAGGATTCTCTGTACATAGCTGACACCACACAGAAAACCTTTTCCATTTGAGAGCATAGATTTTCCTAGTGGACTGTTTCCTAGAGGCTAGGACAACCTCCTCAACTTCCTGAGGTAGGCCCCAGGGAGCCAAAACTACCCTTGCAGCCTCCAGGCCATCAAATTGAGAGCTTTGAGATTGGGGTGCAGAAGGGAACCCTGCTCCTGTGAGAAGGCTGGGTTGCAACCCCAGAGGCAGTGGGGGATCCACAGCCAGTTGAAGTAGAAGTGGAAACCAAGGCTGTCTCGGCCACCTGGGAGCCACCAGCAGGACCGAGGGCTTGTCCTGAAGAATTTTGAAGAGAGTTCGGGTCACCAAGGGCGTGGGAGGAAACGCATACAGGAGGTCCTGAAACCATGGAATCAGAAAAGCATCTGCTGCTATTCTCAGAGGATGCTGTTGCCTGGAGCAGAACTTCGGCAGTTGCTTGTTCATTGGGCTGGCAAAGAGATCTACCAAAGGGAGACCCCATTTTAGGAAGATCTTCTGAACTACTGAAGGATGCAGCTGCCATTCGTGGGGCTGCAGAATCCTGCTTAACCTGTCGGCCAGGTAGTTGTCCTGGCCTGGAAGATACACAGCCTTGAGGAGCATGTTGTGCTTGAGGGCAAATGAACAAAGGTCCTGAGCCTCCCGACAAAGGAGTCTGGACCCAGTCCCGCCCTGTTTGTTCACATAAAACATGGCTACTTGGTTGTCTGTCTGAATCAGGACAGATTGAGCCAGGGTCGGAGAGAAAGCTTTGAGTGCTAATCGAATAGCTCTGAGTTCGAGGAGATTGATCTGCTGTGCAGCCTCCCAAGGAGACCACAGGCCCTGGGTGCACTTGTCTAGACAATGAGCTCCCCAGCCCTGCAAGGAGGCGTCGGTGGTCAGTACCACCATGTACCCAGGAATCTGAAAAGGCACCCCCTTTAGTAGATTGGGTAGGTGCAGCCACCAGCTGAGGGAGTTTAGAAATTGTCTGGACACCCTTATCCTGTCCCCGAGGCTGCCTGTGACCACTGAGTCCGAAGGCACCACTGTGCAGGCCTGGCATTGGGGGTCACATGCACTGTCGAAGCCATGTGGCCTAGAAGCCTCAGGCAGAGTCTGGCAGAGACTAGTGACCTGTTGAGAAACTGGTTTGCCAAGGCTATCAATCTTTGTGCTCTGTCTTCTGGCAAGAAAGCCTTTGCCAGGAGAGAGTCCAGCCTTGCTCCTATGAACTCCAAATTCTGGGAGGGGAGCAAAGTGGACTTTGCGAAGTTTATCACAACCCCTAGGCTTTGAAGAAGAGCAATAGTTCTGAGGGTGGCTTGTCTGGCCTCCTGGCACGTCTGACCCCTGATGAGCCAGTTGTCCAGATAGGGAAAGACAAAGACTCCCTGAGTTCTCAGGTAGGCTGCCGCCACCACTGCCAGGCATTTGGTAAAGACCCTGGGAGCGGAGGTGAGGCCAAAAGGCAGTACTCTGTACTGATAATAGTTTCCTCCCACAAGGAACCTGAGGTACTTTCTGTGGTCTGGATGAATGAGGATGTGAGTGTACGCATCCTTTAGATCTAAGGAGCATAGCCAATCTCCCTGCTGGAGGTAGGGCAGAAGTGTTCCAAGAGTAAGCATCTTGAACTTTTCTTTCTCTAGGAACTTGTTGAGGTTCCTGAGGTCCAGAATGGGTCGAAGGCCACTGGTTCTTTTGGGCACCAGGAAATACCGGGAGTAGAATCCGTGACCTTGCAAGTGGGGAGGCACAGGCTCCACCGCTTTGTCCACCAACAGACTTGAAGTTCCTGAAGGAGAAGGTCTGTGTGCAGGGAAGGCCTTGGAGGCTCCCCTGGAAAGTATGGTGGAGGCAGTTGGTGAAAATGTAGTGCATAGCCCCTGTGGACTATGTCCAACACCCAACTGTCCCCGGTGATGAGGAGCCACTGGTGGGCAAAGAGGGTGAGGCGACCTCCTGTGCAGGGTTGGAAGAGCAGGGATGGAGAGGCTACGCTCAAGGAGTCAAAAAGGGGCCGGAGGCTTGGGGGTCCTCTGCTTACGGGGCCCATTACCCTGCCCCTTGGCTTGCTGACCCTGGAGTGCAGCTTGGGTAGCCTGATATTGAGGGTACTGTTTGTAGGCAGTGCCCTTCCTCGGGTAAAAGGGCTTTTTACCCGAGCCCTTCTTTTTATGAGAAGGGGCAGAGGTCTTCCTAGAAAGCCTTCTCTGTGTAAGGTGCTCTGTTTCGAGCTGGGCGGCCTTCTCAGTCATGGGCTTGCCAAAAAGGTTTTCACCTCGGCAAGGGACATCGACCAACTTGTCCTGAACACCTGGCTCGAGGTCCGATGACTGCAGCCATGCCTGGCGTCGAGCTGCGATGCCAGCTGCCACAACTCGGGCCGAAGCCTCGAAGCCATCGTAGGTGGTGCGGGACATGAACTTTGAGCAGTCCCAAATCCCCGAGGACAAGGACTTGAATCTCTGCAAGGGTACCCCGGAGAGTCCAGCAGAGAATCCGGCCAACTCCTTGGCCAGGTCTCGCAAGTACATGCCCATGTACAGCTGGTAAGACTGGACACGGCAAGCAAGCATCAAGCCCTGGAAGCACTTTCTACCGATGCCATCGAGGTTCCGGGCCTCCCTGCCGGGGGGCACCGCAGAGTGCATCTTTTGGCTCTTCAGACGATGCATGGCCGATTCCACAACCATGGAATGGTGTGGTAGCTGTGCTTTCTGAAAGCCAGGGCTCTTCCTGAGTCGATGGATCGAGTCGACTCGCTTGCTTAAAACCGGTGCCGAGGCCGGTGCCTCCAGCATCAGAGGACCCGGGACAGTAAAGGCCTCCTTCGGAGGAGAGTCATATTGCAGGGCCTCGAGCTCTTCAGCTCGAGGCTCTTCCTCAGGGTCCGCCGGAATAGCCAAGGCAGTGGCCATATCCCGGACAAACTCCGAGAACTGAGTATCCTCCGGAGGGGATCTACTCCGGGGCTCAGACTGCGGTGAGTCCGATGGGACGCACTGAGTCTTGAACGTATCGGGGGACTCCTCATCCTCCGTCTTCCAGGCGGACTTGTCTGACGAGGAGTCAGGGTCCGACCCTGCGGGGCCCTGGAGCACCCGCCCCGACGCCAGAGGCACCGGCGTCAACGCCCTCGGTCCTGAGCGGGAGGTCGAGGGAGTCCGCGACCGAGGTCGACTTCGAGCCATGATGGACTCGAGTATCGGCTCGGTCTCTGGGGTCGACTTCGAAGTCGATGTCCCGGTGGTCAGGGCAGATGCGCCAGACAGGCTGGCCATCACTGCCCGCTGCTGCTCCATGAAGGCAGACAATCTGCTCTCCAAGGCTGTCATCCTGAGACTCAGCTCGGGAGACGCAGCAGCCACCGACTCGGGCCCCGGCGATGGCTCCCTGGGAGGAGAGTCCTCGGACTACTGGGCTTACGTGTCCAGCAGACTCCGGCTCCACGCGAGGAACTTTGGCAGGCTTCTCTTGGTCCACAGGCCCGGGGCGACGATCGGGGTCTTAGACCTGGCCCTCGAGGAGCCAGGGACCTCCACTGATGACGCCCTCGCGAGCCGCTTCTTCCTCTTGCATTCCCGGTCGGGGGACCCCCTGTCCGAGGAGCTCCGACGGCGCTCTGGATCCGAATCCCGAGATGTTGAGGCCTCAGACGAGGTCTGGGCCCGGCCGGAGGCTGAGTCCGAGAAAAGCCTTTCTCCCTGCTGCTGGCGACTTCGGAGTGCCTTGGAAGACTTCTTCCCACATGGCCCACACGACTTAGGGTTGTGATCAGGACCGAGGCACCGGAGGCAGCAGTCGTGTGTGTCGGTGAGAGACATTAATTTCTTACACCGATCACACTTCTTCTTGAAACCGCTGGAAGCCATCGGGGGGAAAAAAGAGTCCCCGTGAGGTCAAAGGACCGGCCTTCCAGGGAAAAAGCAAAAAAGGGTGCGAACGCCAGCCATGAAGGGCAAAAAACGAAAAAGAAGAATTGGGCTCGATACCGGTGTACCGAACCCGGCGGGAGGGGAAACCGGCATCAAACCGGGAGAAAAAACAGTGAGGATCGCCGAAAAAAAATCAACTTTTATCCGGGATGACAGGACACACGTCCGGTGGGTTCTCGGGAAAAAAAGAGACTGAGGTAAGATGGCACCTTTTAGGCGGGAAGGGAACCGCTCATGCATGCCTGCATTCCCAAAGGCATTCATAGAAAGCTGAGGAAATGCTCTGCTGGGGCTTCATCGGCGCCGATGACACCCATATGTGAGGACTGACTTCCTGCTTGGTCCTGGAGAACTGTCAAGAACCTCCCAGAACGTGTCTGGAAGAGGAAAATTGAATCCAAGAAGTCTTCAAAGGTTAGTGCAAACTGTTTGAAAAACACCATATACAACATCAAAAGAGCTTAAGGCTGATCTGGATTGGTGATTTCAATTTGCACCATATGCCACACACTAAACAAAGAAGGCCCTCATGGGCAAAGGTCAAGAAGGACCCCACTGCTTAAAGACAGAGATAAAAGCCATGCCCGATCTTTGCCCAAACCCACCTTGAGAAACTACAATCCTTCTGAGAAAATGTTCTGTGGACAGATGAAACCAAACTTGAGCTCTTTGGCAGTGCAGACTGTAATCTTCTGAATCTGTATTCTTCTGCCGCTGCTCTCCACTTTTGGCTACGCTCCGTTTGGTCCTGGGTTCATTTCACAGAGACAGTAGGGTAAGCAGCACAAATAAGACAACCAACCAGGTGTGGCTTGGAAACAGGTCTTTATGTAGAAATAGGCTTATTACATAGGTACAGAACAGAGTTATATAGTGGTTGTTAAAAAGCTGCTTCAGTGTACATCAATGAATCTGTGTGTGTGTGTGCATGTGTGAAGTGTGAGAGAGAATAGAGTATATGAAAGACTCTGTGTGTGCATGTGTGTGTGTGAGAGAGATCAGAGAGAGAGGGGGGGAGGAATGAAGAGAATTGATTATCAGAGCCTCTTGTCCTTCATGTCCAATGAATAGAGGAAGAGAGAGAGAAAGAGGGAAGTATTTCTGTCCTTTATAGTGAATTTTCTCTAGCACCTCCCTTTGAGGTCTGCTATTCTTGATTTAGCAAGGAGGGGCTGCAGACCAATCTCATCGGGCCTGGAGACTGACATCACCAGGGGGTCAGAGTTAATCTCATCTTGTAAACTACCCTCATTAACTTTGGAGACTGATATCACCAGAGTAACAAAGCTGCATGAAATCCAAGGTCTGGGGAAAAAAGCCATGACACCTATGCCATGCTGATGTATGCTGACATCTCCCACACCTTTTTTATTTTTATTTATTATTTGTGCCTGGAAATGGTGGAAGCAAACCTGTGGTACCTGTCCCAGCTGCCATTACATGATAGTAGGCAGCTTGTCTAATACCTCCTGTATTAAATACCTTGCTATGTCTAGCAGGTCCCCTGTCCTGCACAGTACTGTCTCTAGTGTTCTAGAGATAAACAAGTCCCCTTATGAGTCCAAACCTCGTGTCTTAGGTAGGGCAGCCACTACGGGGGGGGGGGGGGGGGGGGGGGGGGAAAGCCAAAATGCAACCTCCGTGCCCGTCTTAGAGAGAGTGAACAGTGCATAAGGGCTGCAGGAATTTTTGAGGAGGTTAAAGCCAAAAGGTACCAGGATGCTGTGAGTGAGGATAGGAAGCAATACTAGACTGCAGCTGACTCTGGTATTCAGTGTAATAGGAAATGCCAAATTAGCCAGATTAGCAGGCCAAATGAGCCTGGATGTAGAGGTAGGTGCTGGAGAAATTCCGTGTAACTACCTTTAAAATGTTGTTGTTCTGTAGGACATGCGCTGCAAGGACATGTACATGTGTTTCATTTTACAACACAGGAAAATTATGATAATGCATACAGCAGTTAAAATAATAATAGGGTGAATAAAAACATTAAAGACATGATCAGCAGTAGGTGAGTAACCAAATAACAATTCCCACACAGACACATGAGCATCTTGTAGCAAGTGTCCAACAATTTGTTGAATGTGTCCATTCTCATAAGCGATGGTGTGATTCACTTCAGTGGATGTTGTTTTAAGGTGATCAATATAGGCATGGAGTTCTGTAAAGTTGAGCAGTTTATGTAGTGTCTCTTCTCCCATGCCAAGTGGTAATGGATGCACAGCATATGAGATAAAGTCTGGAATGTCCATAGAGTCATTGGTAACCAGCGGTGTGGAATAAGTTGTCCCGTTAATGGTGATGGAGACCAGTGGTGTATGACTGCACCAGGTATTGTTTGGTAAATAGTTTGAACTGTACAACAAAGTGTTCTTGGGAAGGCGAATGTCATGCATTCTGGGAGCAATCGAAAAAGAAACATTCTAGGGAAAGAACAGATGAAAACAAAAGTGTCCAGCTCCAAGGTAATACAAACTCTGTGAGGTAGTCAGGGAATATGAGAGCTTAACAATCAGGGAGCAAGAAGAGGAATTGTTCCAGCAGGAGGTGTCAGCCTCTTTAAACTGGTGAGGTTGACACTTGAACTGAAATGTAGTCTGCTCACACAAACTGGGGTCCATCGGATTGAGATGCCAAGTAAGAAAATGGTATTCCACATCATGTGGTGCATCATATTTAATCTGAAAGGGGATGTCCTTACTGAAATGGGTGGATATCAGAAAGGTAGAGTACAGGAGGAGCAGGAGGGGTGGTAGGTAAACAAGATACATCCAAAAGGAATGAAGTCTCAGTGATGTGCGGTTGATCACTCACAACCCATGTATAAGTTATTTTCCAGGTACCTCTGTCCTGACAGGAAATATTGTACAAAATCAAAGCAGGAGGACCTAGAAAGTAATGTTCTGGAGGTGCCCTCAATTCTTGTGTCCTTTCTAGAGAAGTGGAAACTGGTGGCTCCCACTGTACTTGAGTGATGTTTAATGAATAGAACACTGGCTTGTCCTGTACGGAACAGAAACTCAGGATGACCAGATCCTTTCCTTCCGGGAAAGGTGGGGGTATTCTTGATAGCGATATGCCCCACCTGTAGAGTTAGCCCAGCCAATCATGCATATTCGGATGATAGTTCCTGTAATGAGACTAGGGTAAACGAGAGCAGATACCAGAACAACAGGAAACCGAGACATAATAAAAGCTAACTTGTTTCATTCTACTAGGGAGTAAACTAATGCTCCCCACTTATACTATGTAACAACAAAAAAATAATTTTTACTACTTATTTACATAACTATTAAACACATGTCCATTATATAGGACACATCAACTATACAGCAGAAGTAAATAGTTATCGTCCTCAAGCGACTTTTGTTCAGAAAGCAGCTGTCCGTGCTGTCTTCAGGTGGTATCTGAAAACAAAGCCTGATAAAACACGTATTACCCATATGGTTTCAACTGGGTGATGTGTTTCCAATACTGCTGGTTGTCGGGCATTAGGATTTGATATAGGCTTGGGCCTAAGGTATCAGTAACTAAGTATGATCCTTCCCACTTTGCAGTTCCAAAGGGGAGGTTTGGTCTAGGTCTCAGAATCATCACTTTACTCCCAACCTTGAGGGGCCTCAAATCAGAACCTTTTGCATGTACCTCCTGCAAATAATCTCTAGCTTTTTCTGTGTTAGCTAGCACAGTGGTCTGAATTTCTTTTAGATGTTCTTGCAGGGATTTCATCCACTCATTGGATTACTGAGTGAGAATTACTGTCTGATCCTCTGGAAGAAAAGGACTCAACATATTTTCCCACCGTTGCATTGGCCTTCCCATTAAGGCTTCATAGGGTGCAAAACCTGTGGATTTACAGACATTAGCTCTGATACGCATGAGGACCAAAGGGAGCACCAAATCCCAATTTTTCCCGGTCAGATTAAGCATTGGGCTGAGGTGGGCCTTAATTGTTTGATTCATTCTTTCTACCTGCCCTGCTGCCTGTGGATGGTACGGAATGTGGAGGAGTTGTTCTATGCCTAGAAAATCAAACAATTCCTTGATGAGCTGAGAAACAAATGCAGGACCATTATCAGAATCAATAGTCTTGGGAATGCCCCAGCGTGTAAAAAATTGCATAGTTAGGATTTCTGCAGTGGTTCGAGCAGTTTGATCTGGGACAGGGAATGCTTCTACCCAATGAGAAAAGGAATCAACAACAGTGAGCAAAAATCTATTTTCCTAGCTGGTAACGGAAGAGGGCCCACATGATCTATTTGCAATCTCTCAAATGGGCCACGAGGAGGTACTCTCATTAACTGTCCCCTTCTCTTTTTAGGTTGCCTCCCAAATGAAGCACAGATTACACAGGAGGAAACATGATCCTGTATATCATGTTTCATTTCTGGCCACCATACCAACCTATTGAGGATAGTCTGCATTTCTTCTGCTTTAGGGTGTCCCATGGGACCTGCACCATGAACCCAATGCATCCACTCTTTACCTCGAGCTCTAGGGATAGCTATAACCAAGCCTTCCTCTCTTTTTGCACATAGAATGTCTTTCTCTATAGCGAGTGTGAGAAAGGGTGTGTGCTGATATAGGTTATCTGGGGCGTCCTGCACAAGCTTCCTCAAATTGGAAAGCTCAGGGTCCTTTGTCTGCAGTGCTACGAAGTAATCTGGTGGTATTATCTGATCATAATCTGTGGAACGTGTAGCAATAGCAACCATGCGTGTCTGCTCATACCAAGGCCATATGAGGCCTACATGGCATGCTTCCTTGGCTAGTGAGTCTGCTAATGTGTTTCCTTTCACTAAGGGGCCTTTCTTCCTATGTGCCTTCACTTTAACTAAATGTATTCTCTGAAACGTCTCACTCAGTTCTTGTGCCATAGTCCACAGTGATGAATTTTTCACTGTGGACCTATCTGTAGATTTAAATTTATTTGCCAGCCACCAGGGTAACAGGGCAATGGCACATAATTAAAGACATAATCAGAATCTAAAATGATTTGTATCTCTGGGTGTGAATCCTGATATTGTTGCATACAAGCCACAAAAGCAGCCAGCTCACAGTACTGTGCTGATGCTGACCCACAGGAATACTGTCTCTGCAGTACCACTTGGTTATTTGGGTCCAATTGTACAATTGCAAAACCTGCTAGTCGCCTGCCTCCTTCACATTGGCTACTACCATCAATATATACTGTAGGAAGAAAAGGTGAAATTTTGTCTAGTCCTAGTTCCCTAAAGATCATGTGATTAGGGGCACTGGGTGAGGACTGAAAGTCATGAGGTTGCCCCTCCAGCAAGATTCCAGCCACTTGCACGTTAGGTTCTTTCAACAATTCAAACTTTACATTCTGTGCTTGCAACATGAGAGTCCACTGGACTATTCTCTCAGTCCTAATCTTACTACATGCTAAATTTCCCTCTACCATGAATTTGAGGTGGGTGTGATGGCTGCATATGTATGTGGTTTGAGCACCAATGATATATGTAAATTTCTGCATAGCAGCATAGGAAGCCAGTACATGTTGTTCACAGTTTCCCATTTTGAGTTCAGGAGAAGTGAGAACTCTGGAACAGAAGGCAATAGGTCGATCTACTCCTCCTAGGCGTTGTGTTAGAGCTGCACCTATACTGTTCTCTCCAACTACAGGGTACAGGAAAAAATGGTGTGTGTGATCTGGGTGTGCAAGAACAGGAGCAGAAGTCAGAATGTGCTTTAATTTAGTAACAGCTTCTGTATGTTCTTCCTCCCAAACATAACTTTTACTTTTTAGCAGGGAGTAAAGTGGAGCTGCCACTTCAGCATAATTGTGCATGAAGTCATGACAGAAACCAGTGAGCCCTAGAAATGACTGGAGTGATTTCTGATCTGTAGGAAGTGGAAGTTTCTGTATCAGCTCTATCCTCTGAGAATCTACAGATTTACCATCCTGGCCAATAGTAACCCCTAAAAAGGAAACCTGTAATTTGCACAGTTGAGCCTTGGCAGGATTAACTTTAAGACCAGCTTGTAAGAGGGCTTTTAAAACTTCTCTTACATGATTCCAGTGAACAGCTTCATTATCAGACTGAATCAGAATGTCATCTACATACTGAATTATATTATCTCTGCAAGACAATAGTGACAGGACTTCCTGCATGTATTTATGAAATATTGAGGGGGAATCCTTATATCCCCGTGGAAGCACAGTCCATGCATATTGTTTGTTCAGCCACTGAAAGGCTGTTTTGTACTGGCATTCAAGGGCCAGGGGCAGACTCCAAAACCTATTGGATATGTCTAAAATGGAGAAAAATTTACATTTGGGGTTCAGTTTAGAGCTCATTTATTTTTATTTATTTATTTATTTACATGCTCTTATATACCACGCTATTCTGCATCAGTGCGGTTTACATTGAACAAACTGAAATTACATTGAACAGGGCATTATAACTTGGAGATAACTATTTTACAGGGAACATGGGCTATGGAGGGTTAAGTGGCTTGCCCAAGACCACAAGGAGCACCTGTGGGACTAGAAACCCCAGTCCTTCCGGCCCAAGGTTGCTGTCCTCTAGTGGGATTTGAACCCCCGACCTTCCGGCCTGAAGTACCTTGCCCCAACCACTAGGCCACTCCTCCACTCCACATTTCAGGGTATGAGGCTACCACGGGCACTACAGATTTTGAAACTTGATTCAGGGCACGGAAGTCCATAGTGAGCCTGAAGGAACCCTCCCTGGTTTAACTATCGGCCAGGCTGGTGAATTGCATGTGGAAGAAATAGGTCTAATCAGACCCCTCTCCTCCAGTATCTTCACAATTTTAGTCACTGGTTCTATAGCCTGATGAGGTACTGGGTATTGTTTCTTCCAACAGTATTTCTGTGTGCATTTTCCCACAATCTAACTTGTCTTGAGCCCAGACTGGAATATCAGCCACCTCTGAGGGAATTACACACAGATCATACTGCTGAGCTGCCTTGGTGCACTGAGTTGCTAACTGCATGGGAATGACTTCATGCACTAAAGTTTTAGAAGCACTTGAAGTTCCTGAATACTGCCACAATTTAAGATTAGCCATATCCACCACCAAATTTAACTGGTTGAGAACGTCAATTCCAATTATTTCTTTTGGTGTGTTCACTATAGTGGAGGCAGTGGTTTCTAACATTTCCTTGTTTTGTTCACTGCACAGGGATACCCCATTTAACTGGGATAGCCACACATTTGGAAGCTGTGTCATTAATTCCTTGAATTTCATAAATTTCCATATTTTTCTGATCTGCAGTGGGAGAAACTCCTGTTTGTAAAACTAATTCCAGCTCCTGTGTCAATCAAAGCTAGTTTATCCTGACCCCCTATTCTACTGATAACATTGGGGCATCCACAAGAGTCCAGTATCAAGGATGTTGCAAGCCTTAAACTGTATTCTGGGCCTTTGTCTGTTTCATCATCCAGAGGCTCTGGAATTGAGTCCTCTGCTGAGAGAATGGAGGCAGGCTGGGCTATGAAGGCTTGAGACATTTTAATATCTGAACCCAAGAGGTCAGGACATCCCTATGCACTAGCCTTATGTTTGTCCTGAGCTGCTTGTATGTCCTGTTTTAATTTATCTATTTCTATCTGTAGTATGTGTCTGTCTTGTTCCCATTTAATTTTCTCCTTTTCTAATCCATCTCTCTGTGCTTTGAGCTCTTGAAAGGGGATGTAACCTGAGGAATTTCTAAAAGTACCTCTGCTGTGTCCTCTCCAAGGTGTCGGTCCCCTGTATCCTTTGTCTGTGTTTTTTGTGTATTGGGAGGATCCCTCAGCTTGCCACTTCCGTGCTTCTGATACTGTTATGACCTGCGAGGGCTGGGTCTTCCAAACAGACCCAATTCTGAGCATTAAAGTATCAAAAGGGGTTGCTTTAGGGTCTTCAGAAAATAACAGAAGGTGTTTTGTAATCTCAGGGGATAGCAATTCTAATAAAAATGCCTTATGCATGCTCTCCCCATAATCTTCTGCATTGGGCCAGGGCTCCTGCTCATTAAGAACTGCTTTTAAAATCCAGGCTCTTCCAGTGTATCATTTGGTAGAGGTGAAATAATTTTAAATACTTGCATTGGGGAACAGTGAAATAGTTTCTCAATACCCCTTTTAACCAACTGGTATGGGTGAGTGAGAGAGCCAACTTTATAATAGTGTGGCCCCAGAGCCAGATGCATAAGTCTATCAAAGTCTGATTGTTTTCTTCTGTATTTCCCTAGACCCCAGTGAATCAGAATATCAATGGCCCATTTGCACCAGTCATTAACATTAAAAGGCATAGGGCTAATTTTCTCAATTATTCTTTCAATGTCTCTATCTTTTAAATTGTCCTGCAGCATCACTTTAACTGGTGCTCTGAGTTCAGTACTGGGTGCCATGTCTAAGTCATCTGAATTATCCTCCTGACACAGATCCTGATTATTGCTCTGTTCTGGCTGAGATAAACTATCAGGATTTTCTTCCTCTGATTCAGCTTTATTTTTTTCCATTCCTAAGTCCAGCTATGCATACTTTAGTATTCTTTTGTTTCTCAATAGCTTATATGCATGGCTGATAGGGTGTGTCATAGGCATAAGGGGCTGAGGGAGAAATGGGCGTATTTCTTTTGTCTTTCAGAGGCCAATTGATCCTTAACATGCCTCAATTCAAGTTTAAGTGCTTCTAATTGCTCACTAACAGTTATAAAAGAATTTGTGGCTTGGATCACTTGAGTCCTTTGCATAGAGATGCAAATTTGTGCCTCCTCAAGGTCTTTGGTTAGTTTCGTACAATGAGAAGTCAGTTCAGTATTGTCCTGTTTCATGCTAATGAGCCCCCTGCACATGCCTTGGATAAAAAGGCATTTTCTTTTTGAATTCTTGATAATGGTTTAACATTTGTCTTTGAATATTATACCATGATGACTCAGGGAATTCACCTTCAAAGGGACCACCTTTCCTCTTACAGTATGCAACTACAATTTCTTTAAGTTCTTTAAAATCAAAGGCTTCCATATTTGAGACTGCAGAAAGGCTGTAGTTGGACTATCTCAAATGTGCAACCTTGGAAGGAGGAATGCTCACTTTTATGAAGACGTGAGACTTAGAATTATAGTTGGAATGGCATAAATTTTATGGGTGTTCAGTAAAGAGTACTGGCATAAAGACCACGCCTTAAAATTATACCTGAATAAAAAGTGCTTATCAGCTTTTAACAGGGTGGAAGTTTAGGATGAAATTATAGTAAGAAGGGTGTTAGGAGATTAACAGAATTGTCAGTTATTGTATCAATTTCAGCAGCAAGCTTTAAGCCTGCTCTCACTAAGATACTTACTGACAGGAGACTGAGAAATAAAAGGCAAAAGGGACAGGAGGTAATAGCTTTATCAGGAAAGATGTATATTGTATTCAATGAGGGACTGTTTTACCTGTGTAACTCTCTTTTCTTAGCAGCTCAAATACTATAGAAAAATCTGTAGCAAGCCTATACATAAAAATAAGACAATTGCAAGCCACCCTATGTAATGTCCATAGGTGCAGGTAATAATTAAAATTCAGGATTGTTACAGAGCCTTTTGACAATAAAAATCTCACCTTGTCTAACCCACAAAACAAAGTTATCACTGGAACTTTTCACTAAATCCAGCCTGTAACCAAAATTGTAAATGGTCACAAGGGCTTTTGATTTTCCTGTCGCACCCTGTCTGAAATCCACTTTAATGTATCAAACACAATTATTACTTACCCAACTGGAGATCTGCTGTGAAGTCTGAGACGGCCCCCAAAATGTAATCTTCTGAATCTGCATTCTTCTGCCGCTGCTCTCCACTTTTGGCTACGCTCCGTTTGGTCCTGGGTTCATTTCACAGAGACAGTAGGGTAAGCAGCACAAATAAGACAACCAACCAGGTGTGGCTTGGAAACAGGTCTTTATGTAGAAATAGGCTTATTACATAGGTACAGAACAGAGTTATATGTTGTTGTTAAGTGCCGTTGAGTCTGAGTCGACTCATGGCGACCCTCTGGATAGCTATCCTAAATTGTGTTTGGTCTTCAGTCAGGCAGCTCATTGTTGACAGACTGGTACCCATAGCTGCTGTTATTGTATCGATCCATCTCATTGCTGGCCTTCCTCTTTTGCGTTGACCTATCTTGCCAAGCATGATGTCTTTCTCTAATGATCTCTCTCTTCGCATGATGTGTCCAAAGTATGAAAGTCAAAGTCTTGTCATTTGAGCTTCTAAAGAAAGCTTAGGTTTGATCTCCTCTAGTACCGACTGGTTTGTTCTTCGGGCAGTCCATGGTATACACAGTATTTGCCGCCAGCACCATAATTCAAAGGCATCAATTTTCTTCCTGTCTGTCTTTTTCACTGTCCAGCTTTCACATCCATATGATGTTATTGAAAATACCATGGCTTGAACAAGTCGAATCTTTGTATGGAGAGAGACATCTGTGCTCTTGAGAATCTTATCTTGGTCTTTCATAGCCATTCTGCCAAGAGCAATGCGTCGTTTGATTTCTTGACTGCTTGTTGCTTCTTTATTGATAGTTGATCCAAGTAGGTTAAAGTTGTTCACAATTTCAATTTCTTCTCCTTCAATGATGAACCTGTTGATTATGCCAGTTGTCATGATCTTTGTCTTCTTTACATTAAGGTGCAGGCCCATTTTGAGACTATGTTCTTTGATTGTGAGAAGCAAATGTTTCAGATCATCTTCACTTTCAGCCAGTAATGTAGTATCATCAGCATAGTGAAGGTTGTTGATGAGTCTTCCACCAATCTTCATACCTCTGTTGTCTTCATACAATCCTGCTTCTCTGATGATTTGTTCTGCATATAAATTAAACAGGTAGGGGGAAAGTATGCAGCCTTGTCTTACACCTTTGCTTATTTTAAACCATTCTGTTTCTCCTTGTTCCGTTCGAACTGTTGCTTCTTGATCAATGTACAAATTGTGCAAGAGAACGAACAGGTGTTCTGGTATACCCATGCTTCTTAATGTGGCCCAGAGTTTCTCATGGTTTACACAGTCAAAAGCCTAGCTATAGTCGATAAAGCACAAATAGATATCCTTTTGGTATTCTTTAGTCTTTTCAAGGATCCATTTCACATCCGCAATGATGTGTCTCGTTCCTCGCCCTTTCCTGAACCCTGCTTGCACTTCAGGTAGTTCTTGTTCCAGGTATGGCTGTAGTCTCTTTTGAACAATCTTCAGTAGAATCTTGCTAGCATGTGGGATCAGAGCGATTGTTTGATAATTTCCACAGTCAGTTGGATCACCTTTCGTTAGTATTGGTATAAACACAGATCTTTTCCAGTCAGTTGGCCATCATGTTGTCTTCCATATTTCTTGGCAGAGCCTTGTAAGTATGGTAACAGCTGCATCAGATTGCTGCAATACTTCTATAGGAATGCCATCAATGCCTGGTGCTTTGTTCTTTGATAATTCTTTCAATGCTGCTTCAACCTCTTCTTTCATCACCAATGGTTCCCGATCATAAGGTACAGGTTGAAACAGCTGTTGGTCCACTTGATCTTTATCATATAAAAACTCTGTATATTCCTTCCACCTTTTCTTGATCTTCTCAACATCATTCAACATAGAACCTTGAGCATCTTGTAACATTCCAATTTGAGGCTGGAACTTTTTCTTTAACTCTCAAAGCGTTAGGAAAGCCGATCTTGTTCTTCCTCTAATAGTTTCTGCTTCTATTTCTTTGCATGCGTCGTTGTAGTACTTTTCCTTGTCCTGTCTTGCTGCACGTTGGAAATCTCTGAGTTCTGTGACTGTCTTTCTTTCTCCTCTGGCTTTAGCTTCTCTGCGTTTCTGGGCAATTTTCAGAGTTTCTTCCGTCATCCATTTTGGCCGTTTTTGCTTTTTCACCTTTTGTAGAGACTTCTCGCTTTCTTCCAACACAACCTTCTTGATGTCATTCCATAACTCTTCCGGAGCTCTGTCATTTGTATCTAAAGCAGCAAATCGATTTTGCAGGCAGTCTTTAAATTCCAGTGGTATATTCTCAAGGTCATATTTTGCTGCATTCATGAGTGGTTTGCTCTTTTTCAACTTTAGCTTGAGTTTGCATACTAGTAGTTGATGATCTGTACCACAGTCAGTTCCAGGTTTCGTCTTGGTTGATGTTATAGAGCTTTTCCATCGTTGACTTCCACAGATGTAGTCAATTTGATTTTTATACAATCCATTGGGTGAAGTCCATGTGTACAGTCGCCGCTTGTGTTGCTGGAAGAAGGTGTTTGAGATGAATAGATGATTGGTCTTGCAGAATTCTATCAGTCTTTCTCCAGCTTCATTTCTGTTGCCAAGTCCATATTTTCCAACTACTTTGCCGCCTTCTTTGTTGCCAACTTTTGCATTCCAGTCACCCATGACTATCAGGATATCCTGTTTGCATGTTCTGCCAATTTCAGCTTGTACTTGTTCATAGAACTCTTCAATTTCATTCTCTTCTGCAGCTGTTGTTGGGGCATATACTTGAATTATAGTTGTGTTGATAGGCAATCCTCGTAGACGAATCGAGATTAAGCGTTCGCTGACTGCATTGTATTTCATTACAGTTCTTGCAAATTTCTTCTTTATTATAAATGCAACACCATTTCTTCTTTGTCTTTCATTTCCAGCATAGTAGACCATATGATCATCTGATGCAAAGTGCTCGATGCCAGTCCATTTCAGTTCGCTGACACCCAACAGATCAAGTTGTACACGTTCCATTTCATTCTTGACCACCTCCAACTTCTCTTGGTTCATACTTCGTACCTTCCATGTTCCAATGTGTAAGATATCTTTACAGCTTCTGACTCTCATTTCATGCGCAGCTACATCAGCAGTCAGACTTCCCGAGGGCTTTGATCCAACCACATCATAAATGCTGACTTTACTCTGAAAAGTCTTCAGCTCTTCCCCAGTAGCTAGTTGAGTGCCTTCCGACCCGGCACCATAGCACAATTTGTTTTGTTGTAACTATCCACTGGGTTTTCATAGCAAGATACAGAAGTAGATTGCTGGGCCTTTCTTCCGCGCAGTTTAAGTTTGGTGGTGTTGCCGTTGTCACAAAAATGTGATCCTCCGCCGTCAACACTATCCCATTCTGCTGCTGCCCAGCTGGGTGGTTTGTCTTGGTCTGGCACCTCAGCTGAGACCTGTCCATTTTGGGAGACCCTGCCAGTAGTTAAACTACCGATAGTTTAGCTCTCAGCATCACTGATGCATGCAAGCCCTCACAGCACGACAAGCTGCAAACCAAGTGAGAGTTATATAGTGGTTGTTAAAAAGCTGCT
This sequence comes from Ichthyophis bannanicus, assembly GCA_033557465.1. Lineage (NCBI taxonomy): Eukaryota > Metazoa > Chordata > Amphibia > Gymnophiona > Ichthyophiidae > Ichthyophis > Ichthyophis bannanicus. The sequence goes on along the minus strand of CM066032.1, from coordinate 1,742,237,606 downwards.
TCAGTGTACATCAATGAATCTGTGTGTGTGTGTGTGTGAGAGAGAGATCAGAGAGAGAGAGGGGGGAGGGGTGAATAGAATTGATTATCAGAGCCTCCTGTCCTTCATGTCCGATGAATAGAGGAAGAGAAAGAGGAAGTATTTCTGTCCTTTATAGTGAATTTTCTCTAGCACCTCCCTTTGAGGTCTGCTATTCTTGATTTAGCAAGGAGGGGCTGCAGACCAATCTCATCGGGCCCGGAGACTGACATCACCAGGGGGTCAGTGTTAATCTCATCTTGTAAACTACCCTCATTAACTTTGGAGACTGATATCACCAGAGTAACAAAGCTGCATGAAATCCAAGGTCTGGGGAAAAAGCCATGACACCTATGCCATGCTGATGTATGCTGACACAGACCAGCGATACATTTACAGGCAAAGAAATTAAGCTTATAAGAAAGAAAACACCCTTCCTACAGTTAAATATGCTGAAGGTTCCATACTCTTGTGGGGCTGTTTTGCTGCCTCTGGAACTGGAGGCCTGGAGCGTATTAAAAGAATCATTAAGTCAGCGGATTACCAAGGTATTTTGGAATGAAACTTGCTACCTCGTGTCAGAAAGCTAGGCCTGGGTCGAAGATCATGGGACCTCCAGCAAGACACTGACTCAAAACGTACATCCAAAAGTACAAAAGAATGGTTAAAAAGGAAAAAATGGACCATTTTTAAACTGGCCAGCAATGAGTCCTGCTCTCAATCTAACCGAGAACCTTTGGAAAGAGCTGAAATCCTGCCATTGGTAAAAGGAATCCTGGAAACATTCATGAGCTGGAACAAATTGCAGTTGAAGAGTGGGAGAAACTACCAGCAGGCAGATATACGAAACTTAGATCACCACAAGAAACGTTTGGAGGCCGTCATCACTGCCAAGGGTTGCACAACCAATTGGTAAAGGGTGCCATTATTCCTGTCCAGGTCATATTTTGGGTTTTTTTCTCAGAAATTACTGTCTAAGTTGCAGAGACATCTATTTTTTTTGTTCTATACTTTTGAGCATATTAAAATATTATGACATGCAGTTGGAATATTTCCAAATATTTCTCAAGATACTGTATTGTACACAGCATACCTAAAATTCAAGGGTGCCAATAATGTTGACAACTGCACCTGTTGAAGTAAATGAGAGACCTACCAAAGTCCCTAACTTTTCCTCAGCTGTCCCTTTAAGAGAAGAAGCAGCTAACCTCAAGACCTGGTTCACACCCCTTCTGTGTCAGTGGTTGTAAGGGAGCTTAGGAACACATATGCTAAGCTAGGCTAATGGTTAGCATGTGCTATTTGCAACTAGGTCCCATTGAATAACGTGGGACCGAGTTACAAACGATGCATACTAACCATTGGTCCAGCTAAGTAAACCTGCCTCTTACAAAAAAAAAGGTATTTAATAATTAATGGGACCAAATTTACTATTCTGGTTGCTATAAAATGTCATCCAGTAGATAAATAACTGCAGTACAGTAATAGCTCTTGGTGATGGTTCTGTAGCTGATATTATGGCCTTGCCCTCATTTTGCTGCTTTGTCTGCTCGTGTGAACTCCTGAAAGATGCATCTTAAGACCCAAGCCATTCTTATTAAGGAGCAATGAAATGTTATAGAAAAAAAGAAATTAACTAATCAGCATAACAGGCCTAGGTTTTTTTATAATTGAATATCCTTCTCTGTACTACTGCTTCTACTGATCAGAGCACCAAGGCCTTAGTTGTACAAGTCTCTACTTGAACAGGTATAGTTACATCACTGAGGGGCAAGTTTACTGAGGCCTGTGCCAGTAACATGCGTGTGGGCCATGTTACCAGTGCGGGGGGGGAGGCAATGCTAACTTCAGGGGCTATGTGCATTGGTCCTCCTGCAGTTAGCATGGTGCAAAAACTCAGAATCATGTAAGCCACATGTGGGCACACTAAAGGTAGCAAGCACAGTTCGCGCAAGCTACTAACAGCCCCGATAACCATGTATTACCGTCAGTGCTTCTGTTCTGCCCCATCTATTCCATCCTAATCCCATCTCATGCGACCCATTTAGCATGGGATTTTTAGCGCAGGGTCCTGTTCCAGTTTTTAGCATGGTGCTCCAACCGGACACTAATCCCCATGTTACCGGGTAGCACACTTTAGCAAACAGGCCCCTGAGAGAATAATTTTTTTTTTAAATTTTTTCTTTATTGAAATGACAAAATCATTAAGTGAAATAATATCAAGAAAATATACATAGGAAATTAAGTAACTCAAAATTGGTTGTCATCAGTTCCTCTAATACAGAGGGCAGACATGCTCAAATTTAAAGAAAAAGAAACCTATTCTTCATCTGAAAGAAAAAGCCTTTTGATAGCCAAAAAAATCTAAATACAGGCATTCTATTCTTAACAGATGTAGAAGAACTTGATAGTGCCAGGCCCCAGCTCCTGCTGCAAGGAGCTGAGTCATCTATGCAGGGTCATTAAAAAAAACATACTTAAGTTTCATATTTAACCACACATTAAGCCACAATACCCCCCCCCCCCCACCTCCCAAAGTTGTAAAACTCCTGGACTGATGAGAAGACATCTGTCTTTTCTGTTGGTTGACCTTGGCAACATCGGGGATCATCTTCTAATCATAAAAAAGCTCACCTTTATGGCAAAAAAATATAACAATATCCCAATCTGAGTCCAAAACCAGTGTGGCTGCGAATGCAGCAGGAACATTCTTCTTTTCTGAAGATGTTTCCAGTAAGGCAGTCATTTCCGATATATCCACAACCAAACCAGCTTTATAAAGCTTCAAGGAGAAAGCTGTATTTGCACAACTATCTCACCATTTAGACTCATTTCCTTCGCCCTCGTCAGTCGGGCTTTAGGCCAGGTCACAGTGTGGAAACGGTACTTCTTGCTTTTCATAATGAACTTCACGTGACATGTGATCGTGGTGGTTTTTTGGTGACGGTTTCCTTAGACCCCTCTGCTGCTTTTGATCTGGTTGATCACTCTTCTCTCTCTCATTTGCAGGAAGCTGGTCTCTGTAGCACAGTCTATCACTGGTTTTATGCTTATCTCTCCTCTGGGTACTGTACTGTTTTATCCTTGTCTTCTCCAGCAGTATCTTCTGAGCCCTTTCCTCTCCCCTGTGATGTACCTCAAGGTTCAGTACTAGCCCCTCTCCTCTTTAATGTCTTTCTTGCCCCCTTAGCACTTCTAGTACAGCAGTTCGGAATCTCCACCTTCTTCTACGCTGACGATCTACTCCTTCTTTTCCACACCTCTCCTGCACATCCTGATCTTTCCCCTCTCAACTCTTGTCTTTCTGCTGTCGCTGATTGGCTTCTTACCCACTGTTTGCACTTAAACTTAACAAAGACTCTTGCTATCTGGTTTACTTATGGTCTTCTTCGCCGACACCTTCTCTTTCTGATTCCCCTATTCCCTTAGTATCTTGCTTTCGTTATTTAGGTGTTCTTTTTGATTCTGATCTCACCTTTCAGGACCACATATCACATGTTTCAAAGACTTCTTTTTTCTTTCTACGTCAAGTTTGTACTATTCGACCTTTTCTCACCCCACAAGCCCTCACTACTCTACTTCTTTCCCTTGTTATGTCTCTTATTGATTTTTGTAATTGTCTTGGTCGGTCTTCCTATGTCACAGCTACACACTCTCCAAAGAATTCAAAACACAGCTGCACGCCTCATCTCTCACTCATCACAACGGGATCACATCACTCCTCTTCTCATCCATCCCCACTGGCTCCCTATTGATTTCCGTATCTGGTATAAACTTCTCTCATGGTTCATCAAGTCCTCTACACTCAATCACCTCAGTACCTGGCAGACCTCATCCAATTTCACGTTCCCACCCGTTCACTTCGTTCTCTACACATCAACCGTTTGCACCTTCCTTCTCCTTTCCATGCTCACTTACAATCTACCCGCTCTTCCGCCTTTTTCTTCATTGGCCCTGCCCTATGGAATTCTCTACTCACTACCCTCAGGCTCAAGCAAAATTATCACACCTTTAGAAATCCCTGAAGGACCCACCTGTTCTTCTCTGCTTTTGACCTCCCCTCCCCTCTCGTGTGATACTACTCTCCTTCCCCTCTCTTCTCTGTCCTGTCGTATGATTGATTGTACTGTGTGCTTTTCTATCACATATTGTAACTTCCTTTCTGTTTCCGCCAAATTGGCTCTGTGTATATTTTCATAAATTGTAAACTGCTCTGATCTTTTTGGGGAAGTGGTATATCAAATTAATAAACATAAACATAAGGGAGACGTCTGTTCTTTTAGAGGGCACCAGTAATACACCTTTTTGAAATTTAGCAAACAAGCTGCCTCAGAACTCTTCAAAACTTCCAATAAATATTTTCTAAGCATATTCATTGGTGATATATATTTAACTCTTTGAAAGTTAATCAGACAAATGTTTCTATGACAGACCACGTTTTCTACAGCCTCTGTCGTATTTTGTAGCATTAAATTCCACTTCACCAAATAATTTTGTCCTTTTCCATCCTTTGTTCAAGGAGAGGCACTCTCTTACTAAAACTTTCTATTTTTACTTACTACTTGTTGAGATTTCAAAAACTCTCAGATTGATTTTGTTTTGAGATGAAATAGCCACCGAAGTTTCCTATATTACTTCAAAATTTTATAATTTTGACTTCTATAAAAGGCCTGGCAATCTACTTCCGGTCATACCTTGTCAAGAAAACCTGGGGGCTGCTGGGTCGCCACGAGTCAGCACGGACTTGATGGCACTTAACTAGACTATGCTGTTTCAGTCTTACCCAGTTGTATCCTCACCGCACACTCAGGCCCACTGGGATTAGAGACCTCCCTTACCTGGCTGTTCACTTGCCTGAATAAGTTTCTTCCCCGGTGCAGCAATGAGTGAGAGAAACACTGTGTGGGATCATCCTCTGTTGTAGCCACACACTGCATTCTTCCTGGACTAGCCGATCTTCCAGCCCCTACTGTTGTGAGCAACACATCCAGCTGTGACCCCGCAGCATCCATCAGTCCCTTTGGCTGCGGGGGAAGCAGCTGCATGGTGTGGCTCATAGAAACTTCCATTTTGTGGAGTAGTGACGGCTCACCTTTTCCCGACACTATCTCCTATGACACTCTTCCATCTTGAACTCAAGCTTTGGCTTTCAAACAAGATGTTTCTTGATTGGGGCTAGCCGTTGGCTGCCAGAAGATTACCAAACCTTGCTCTTGTACTTGGGTTTCTCCATCAAAAAGGTAAAAAAGGAGAAAATAATAGATTTTCAGAAAATACGAGGGTCATTTTTAAAGTAAGAACCGATTGCGCATCGTGTCCGTGCGATCTGTCAAGTGACGTCTGTTCAAGGTCAGCCACTCTTGGCCAGTCTCTCACTCCGCCGCCATTACGTTTCACGTCTCTGCCAGTGTTGGTTGTATGGTTATACTGCATCGTTTGTCGCCATGTCAATCAGTAATCCCTCCGATTGTGAAGTGCGCTCAGTTATCCGTTTTTTAAATGCAAAACAAGTTCGTCCGGCTGAAATTCACCGACAGCTTGTTGAAGTGTATGGGGAAGGTGTAATGAATGATGTTTAAGGAAGGAAGGACAAATGTTCATGATGAAGAACGATCTGGACGGCCTACTGTCATGAATGAAGACCTGACACAAGAAGTTGATGAGGAAATTCGCCAAAACAGGTGCTTCACTATAGACGAGCTGCATCAGACATTTCCACAAGTTTCAAGATCAGTAGTTTATCACATTGTTACTGACAAACTGCACTACAAAAAAATGTGTGCGAGATGGGTGCCAAAAATGCTGGACGAACTTGTTTTGCATTAAAACCGGATAACCGAGTGTACTTCACAATCGGAGGGATTACTGATTGACATGGTGACAAACGAAGCAGTATAACCATACAACCAACACTGGCAGAGACGTGAAACGTAATGGCGGCATAATGAGAGACTGGCCAAGAGTGGCTGACCTTGAACGGATGTCACTTGACAGATCGCGCGGACACGATGCGCAATCGGTTCTTACTTTAAAAATGACCCTCGTAAGTGGCTGAAAGCAGAACATAACTAGCAGGCACACCAACAAAAGCACAAAGCCACATAAATTGAAACACCCAGTCTAGAAACGTGGATTAGGAAAAACGACACTTTTCTTTATTTGTAGTACAATAACCTGAGGAATTATGCATAATTCCTCAGGTTATTGTACTACAAATAAAGAAGTGTCGTCTTTCCTAATCCACGTTTCTAGACTGGATGCATAACTAGCAGGCAGCCATCTTTCTCCGCCCCCACCCCTGCCCAGAGAGAATCATTTTAATAAGTAAAGTCCACAGGTATCTTTTTTACCTGTGGTCTTTACACTACACTGATTTTGAAATTGAAATTACATGTGATAACTATCTAGGAAATACCCCTTGCATATTTACACCTGCTAACTTGTCCTATTGGCTATTTGCGTTGAAAGATATTAGGCGCATGCTTTTGAAAATTCAGGTAAGTACAAGCCCCTTCCCTGCCCCTGCCTGTCAGGAATGTCTTGTCTTACTGCAGCAAAGTTACATGCATGCTACTACCACATGAGTAAAATTACCCGAAATGTAGGGTGGGCAGCTTTCAGAAATCCCAATTGCACAAGAAAAGCACCATTTTACCTCTGGAAATGACGTTGAAAATTACCCTCCCAGAGGGGAAGACTGGTTCTGGTTTAAAGTAGTGATTATTTTACATATTAGATTGGCAGACGGGGATGTACTTTGACCAAAAAAAGCTCAGTATTTTAAAACCTGGAAAACACCATTTCGAAGTTCATTGAGCTTTTTATTTGCCATTTTGAATAATTTTTACTGCCTTAAGCAAAAATATATCAAATGCTTTTATTGAGAGATTACCTTTTTAATATATGTTGGAAAGCCAGCTAAGACATATATTTGTCCAACTTTGTTACAGTTTGCTATGTACTGTCTTGTACTGTTTTATAAAGTGCTGAAGGAAGAACTCTACCCAATCCAACCTGTTGGCAAGTTTCTTTGTGTGAAGATGGTTGTCTTTGTGTCCTTCTGGTAAGTAAATTCTTGGGCCTTGGAAGACGAGGTACTTTGTCAGTAATGACCAATCTTCAGGTTACAGCACCTTAGGGGCAAAATCCCTGCATTGCAAGCAGCACTTTGACTTGACCCAACAGAGCATCAGCAACTAGAGAACTCAAGAATCGGGGGCAGAGGTTAGTTTATTTATTCCCCCACCCCTCCATAAAAAGATGTTCCATTGCACTGGACAAATCTTATAGTTCGAATGTACTTTTAAAATTTCCACTTACAAGAGGTATTTAGCAGTGGCAAGCACCCTTATATATATGTATTCCTGCTCTGGACATGTCTCGGCCGGAGTTTACACGTATACGTGTATCTGGCTTCTTAATTTAGAAACGGCTGTTTTTCTATGTGGAAACCTCCAGTTTTCCACTTGGAAACCCTTTCTAAAGTGCTTTGTGATATTTGACAACCAAGTCCTCCCTTTTTGGTCACAAATGTAGACATGAGAATGAGCACTTGGTAATTTCTACTAGGCTAATTATTTATTTTATCTGTGATCTTATTTCAGGGAAGTCCAATACTTTTTTTTCCTTCATGTTCAGTTTAAGAAATCAAAAATGTTTGGCTTTTACCATCTTTCTTATCAAATATTCAATTGTGGAACATTAAAAAGTACACATACTGTATTTCCCGGAATATAAGATGTCTTTTTCCATCTGGAATTGATGGCATAACCTATACAACAGAGCAACCTATCTAATAAATCTATGTGGTGGACCATGCCTGTCAAACTGCATATAAATACTCACACCTGTGCAGTGGATGGTCTTTCTCCCTGGACCCTCTGCTTTATGTCCATTGCTTGCAAGCAGACCCTCTGATCAGCAGGCTGGTATGTACTCTGGCTTTACTTGCAAATAGCATATTAAAGAGCATACCAGAAGAATTACAATACAAATCTTCTTTTTAACCCCACAGAAAATGGTGACACCAAAGGCATGGAACTCATACATCGCGGAATTCAAATTGAAAGTTATTCATTACGCAGAAGAACATGGTAACAGAGCCGCTGAGCGAAATTTTGGAATAACTGAGAAATTAGAGACTGGAGGAAGATGCAAGAAGAACTAACCTGGAGGAAGACATAGGGAAAACTAACCTTGATAAAATGCAGCAAGAAGACAAATCGCGGCTGCAAAGCATGGTGGCCTGAATTAGAAGCACATCTGCTTCAGTTCATTGTAAAGTGGAGGGCTCAGTGCCATGGACTGTCCACTGTGCAGGTGCGATTCAAAGCAGTTCATTTATTTATTTATTTAGCTGTATTTATATCCCGCTTTTCACCGGGTCAAAGCGGTCAATTGGGAGATACATTTAACACGAGGGGATATGACACACATACGCTAATACTTACAGGGAACATGGGCAATGGAGGGTTAAGTGGCTTGCCCAAGACCACAAGGAGTACCTATAGGACTAGAAATCCCAGTCCCTCCGGCCTGAGATTGCTGTCCCCAGGTGGGACTTGAACCCCCGGCCCTCCGGCCTGAAGTACCTTGTCCTAACCACTAGGCCACTCCTCCCATATCACCAGGGAAATGAATATCGAGGTATTCAAGGCTGGTCATTCATGGTGCTACCGATTTATGATAAGAAATTGAGCATTAGACAAAAAACAACCATGTGTCAGCAGCTCCCCGCTGATTTCTTGGATAAAGTACGGAATTTCGGGGAATTTGTAAAAGAAATCAACACATACAGAGTGACACAGGACTTCATAATCAGCATGGACGAGGTTCCCTTAACCTTCATCATCCCATTAGGGAGAACGGTCAGTTAAAAGGGGGTTAGAACACGAAAGACACACTTTACAGTGGTGCTGGCCTGCTGTGCAAGTGGAAAGAAGCTGCCACCTATGATCATATTCAAAAGGAAGACGATGCCACGTGAAACTCTACCAACCAATGTTGTTGATATGATTGAGAAAGGATGGCTAGATGAGAGCACGATGTTGAAATGGCTGCAACACTGCTTTAGTAAGCAGTCTGATGGATTTTTCAAGAGACAGAAAGCGCTACTTGTCATGGATCGCACGAGAGCCCCTTTTACTGAAGACATATTAAGAAGAAAATTAAATCTCTGAACACTGTCCTGGTTATATTATACCTGGTGGTATGACAAAAATGCTTCAACCGTTTGACATTTCTATCAACAGAAGTTTCAAAGCTGTGTTGCGTCGCCTATGAAAGAACTGGATGTGGAGAACAGTTTCACGGCTACCAGCCATATGTGCCATGCCACATTTGCACAAGTCTCCGGGTGGATTGCAACAGCATGGTGGGGGAGGGTGGTGTGAGTGAGTGATAGAATAATAAATCAGATTTTCTGAAAGCTGAGATACTAAAGAGCCCCTATAATCATGAAGACGAAGAATACAAAAATGAACATGAACTAGCACTGGAAATTGCAGAACGTTTTCACAGTGACATCAAAGATGAGGACTTCAACGGCTTCCCTGAAAGTGATACAGAACAAATCTGATAGGTGCTATGTTGGTATGCACTTTATTCAAGAGTGTTATTGTAAAGTGAAACAGAATAAAACAGGTTTTAAAAAAACGGCTGTGTTGTCCTGCGCTTTATTTTTAGTACCAGAGGCTATAATTTTACCAGTAGACCACAATTTTGGTCTCTGCAACTTATACACAGGAGATACTTATAATCCAGGAAATATCATAGCTCCTGTACTAAAGGTTGCCTATTGAACATTAATTTCAAAAAGGAATAGCTAAAATCTAATTTGAAGAAAAATAGGGCTAGATTTACTAAGTACACAGTGGTATTAGCACTCACTAAGCATTAACACTCTGTTAGCAGATAGGCCCCATTGTATAAAACAGGACATAGGGTAAACTATTACATGTTAAAATTGTGGTCAACATTATCAGCACTCCTGCAGTTCAACCCCTTAATGTCCAATATCTCCTTAAAAAAAAAAAAGTAGCCAGTGAAATGGCTTTGCACTATATGCACCCATATTTGACACACAAGAGAATCAAATAAAACAAGACAAATTGAAAAAGGAAATGGTATAAGAACTGGGAAATTGCTAGGACATGATTATTAGCACCCTTATAAACAATTCAAATCAATTTGAACAGAAGGACCATATTCTCATTGCAGTAAAATTAGATACACCTGTCAATTGTCAGTACACGCATGATATGAATTAACCAATGAAAGATGGCTCTCATGTTCAAAATGGCCACATTCACTCCCTGTTCCATTCTCACAGTAGTGAAGATTAGAGTTCCTGGAAAGCCATTATCACCAAATATCAAACTTTGGAGATGGCCTTGTATCCCTTTAAAGACCTTGGGATTCCTGTGTCTACAGTTCGCAATGCTATTGAGACATTTTCTGCTCATGGAACAAGAACCTCCCAGGACATGGTGGGAAGAGGAAAATTTAATCCAAAAAGTCTTTGAAGGTTAGTGCAAATTGTTGGAAAAATACCACATACAACATCCATAGAGCCTAAGGCTGACCTGGAGCAATCTGGGGTGGTAGTTTCAATTTGCACCATATGCCACACACTAAACAAAGAAGGTCCTCATGAGTGAAGGCCATGGAGGACCCCACTGCTAAAAAGCAGACATAAAAAGGCATGCCTAATCTTTGCCCAAACCCATGTTGAGAAACTACAATCCTTCTGAGAAAATGTTCTGAGGACAGATGAAACCAAACTTGAGCTCTTTGGTAATGCAGACCAGTGATACATTTACAGGTGAAAAAATACCCTTCCTACAGTTAAATATGGTGGCGGTTCCATAATGTTGTGGGAACTGGAGCCCTGGAACGTATTAAAGGAATCATGAAGTCTGAGGACTACCAAGATATTTTGGAGTGAAATGTGCTACCTAGTGTCAGAATCTGGGTTGAAGATCATGGGTCCTCCAGCAGGACAGTGACCCAAAGTTGGTGGTGGTGGTTGTTAAGTGCCGTCGAGTCGGAGTCGACTCATGGCGACCCTCTGGATAGCTATCCTAAATTGTGTTCGGTCTTCAGTCAGGCAGCTCATTGTTGACAGATTGATACCCGTAGCTGCTGTTATTGTATCAATCCATCTCATTGCTGGCCTTCCTCTTTTGCGTTGACCTTCTATCTTGCCAAGCATGATGTCTTTCTCTAATGATCTCTCTCTTCGCATGATGTGTCCAAAGTATGAAAGGCGAAGTTATCTGAGCTTCTAAAGAAAGCTTAGGTTTGATCTCCTCTAGTACCAACTGGTTTGTTCTTCGGGCAGTCCATGGTATACACAGTATTTGCCGCCAGCACCATAATTCAAAGGCATCAATTTTCTTCCTGTCTATCTTTTTCGCTGTCTAGCTTTCACATCCATATGATGTTATTGAAAATAACATGGCTTGAACAAATCGAATCTTTGTATGGAAAGAGACATCTCTGCTCTTGAGAATCTTATCTAGGTCTTTCATAGCCATTCTGCAAAGAGCAATGCGTCGTCTGATTTCTTGACTGCTTGTTGCTTCTTTATTGATAGTTGATCCAAGTAGGTTAAAGTTGTTCACAATTTCAATTTCTTCTCCTTCAACAATGAACCTGTTGATTATGCCAGTTGTCATGATCTTTGTCTTCTTTACATTAAGGTGCAGGCCCATTTTGAGACTATGTTCTTTGTTTGTGAGAAGCAAATGTTTCAGATCATCTTCACTTTCAGCCAGCAATGTGGTATCACCAGCATAGCGAAGGTTGTTGATGAGTCTTCCACCAATCTTCACACCTCTGCTGTCTTCATTCAATCCTGCTTCTCTGATGATTTGTTCTGCATATAAATTAAACAGGTAGGGGGAAAGTATGCCACCTTGTCTTACACGTTTGTTTATTTTAAACCATTCTGTTTTTCCTTGTTCAATTCGAACTGTTGCTTCTTGATCAATGTACAGATTGTGCAAGAGAACGTTCTGGTATACCCAAAGTATACATCCAAAAGTACAAAAGAATGGTTAAAAAGGGGGGCGAACTGTTTTAAACTGGCTAGCAATGAACCCTGATCTCAATCCAGTCAAGAACCTTTGGAAAGAGCTGAAATCTATCATTGGTAAAAGGAATCCTGTAAACATTCATGAACTGGAACAAATTGCAGTTGAATAGTAGGAGAAACTATCAGCAGACAGATGTATGAAACTTACAGATGGCTACAAGAAATGTTTGGAGGCTGTCCCCACTGGCAAGGATTGTGCCACCAAATATTAGTGAAGGGTGCCATTAATCCTGTCCAGGTCATATTTTGATTTTTTTTCTCAGAAATTTCTACATCTAAGTTGCACAGACATCATTTTTCAGTTGTGTACCTTTGAACATACTATTAAAATATTATGATGACATACAGTTGAAATATTTCCATTTATTTCTCAAGATATTGTACAGAACATACCTAAAGTGCAAGGTCCATAAACCATAAAGGGGACCCAGGAAATCCACTGCTTGCCCCAATACAAGCATTGTGGAACCTGTATCTTTTGGAGAAACTGCTAGGTACTTGTAACCTAGATTGGCCACTGTTGAAAACAGGATACTGGGCTTGATAGACCTTGGTCTGACCCAGTATGGCATATCTTATGTTCTTATGGTGACAATAATGTTGACCACAACTGTAACTACATTGGTGCATGCTGTCAATTGCACACTTTAGTAAATCTAGCACTTCACTTAAAAAAAGAGGCACTTTAAATTAGCACAATATGATATACAATCAGCAAATAAAAATGATTTAAAAAAACAGGTTTAAAGTAAACACAGACTTCAAAATGTCACAACTGTTAAACCAAGTAACACGACCCAAAGGATTACCACCTCCTTCCCCAGGAAAGATGCATGGGAAGTAACAAATTACAGAATATTTGACTCCTAAATCGAAAAGAGATTTATGAAAACCCTAACCCCTTTTTTATTTTTATTTTAATTAAATCAACTTCAGCAAACTTTCGGTGCCTTCTGTTAAACAGATCCCTGTGGAGCACTGTCTGTGTTCTTGTCTGACTTTGTATCTTATGTCTCTTTGTAGGCAAGCTATCTTAATTGCCCTTTTGGTAAAAATTGGTGTCATTTCTGAACAACAGACCTGGGAATGGAAGACTGTGGAAGCAGTGGCTACTGGTCTACAGGTACATGAAAACTACAGTTGCTTCTTAGTATCTGCGCCAAGCTTGTATGCAGGTATCTGATAGTAGGACAGGCAATAGCATTGTTCTGGTGGAGCGTCTCTTGCTGACTGGGGAAACTGCAACAGGATTACATGAGAACAGAACATTTTATAAATGTGTAAGTCTTTCTCCAATGCAAACAGTAGACCAAGTAAGTGATTTCTTGGAGCGAAAATAGCAATATCTGTATTCCATTTATCTTATTTTCTATGATGTTCCTTGTCATCTGTATTTATTTAAAATGTAGAAACATGGAGGGAGGAAGTGACGTCACCCGGGTGATGGCAGCTTAAACTGTGAGCTCCCGTCGGGACGCTGCTAGTAAGGCAAAATTAGCGATTTTACCCCCCTTCCCAACTTGCGGTGTGGGTAGCCAAGGAGACCCGAAGGAGTGGAGATGTCTGTGAGGAAGAAGTTGGCCAGATTTAAATCTTCGTATGGCGAAGCTGGAGAGTGAGGGGGCGAGACCTCCCTGAGCACATGGCATCGTGTGAAGAATGAGGACGAGCTAGACCGGGCCAACAAGGGATGCACCAGAGGTGATATTTGGGGCTGGATGAGATCCCTGAAACGAGAGATCATCGCCACTTGAGGGGAGCTCAAAGAGACTTTGGTGGGGATCAGAGAAGATGTGAGAGAGCTGGGCCACCGAGTGGAAAGGTTATAGGAACAGGCCGATCAGCTGGCAGAAAGATGTTGAAGCAGAGACTCAAATGCAGAGGTTGCAAACTGAGCAGGACTTAAAGATAAATTAGAAGATCTTGAAAATCGCTCCCGCTGCAATAATGTACGGATTCGGGGCTTGCCAGAATTGGAGGCTTTTGCGGATGTGGCAGCAGTGGTTCAGAAGGTTTGTCAGTTCCTGCTGTGTGATGAGATGGGAGCGGGAGAGGAGGTGCCTATTCTGGTGGAGAGGGCCCATAGAGCGCTGGGGCCGCCACGGCCGGGAAAGCCACAAGATATCGTGGCCTGTTTAGCATCCTATGGCCAAAAGGAGAGGGTGATGTGTGTGGCAAGCAGCAGGAGGTGTTTCTCTTGGGAAGGACAGAATGTGGAAATGCGCCATGATTTATCCGCAGCTACCTTGCAGCGGGATATGTTGCCAGTCACACAGTACCTACAGACAGAGAAGGCGAAGTACCATTGGCTTTTCCCCTTTGCCCTTTTGATGGATATAAATGGCAGGGGGTTCAGAGTGCATACTGTGGAGGAGGCCTGGAAAATCTTGAGACAAGAGGGGGCACCAAATTTGCCTGAGCAGGCCAATGCTCCGGTTCGCCCAGAGAACACAGGGGGATTGTCCTAGATGGGAGAGGGTCCCGGTGAAGGGATAGCGTCTGCAGCGGAAGGCTGGAAATTTGGGACGTGGAGAAAATGTTGAAGAGGCATCCACATTAGCAATCACATGAACTCTGGGACTGTGAATTGTGATGTTTAAATACTTGGCTGGTGTATGTAACAAAAGGGGGTGATAACCAAGGGGAAATGAGGTGGGTGGGGGGATTGGGTTCGGGCTAAGGAAGTGATGGTGGGATGTTGTGGGGGGAGGAAGGTGGGTTGAGTGGGTGGGGGGGGGGTCTGGGCAGGTATAAAGTATAAGTTATTTATTTATTTATTTTATTTATTTAACATCTCTTATATACCGCACTATTATCATCAGCGCGGTTTACATGGAACCAAACATATACATACAGAAAAACTGTAGTGCATTTTACAAGTAACAGGAATTTGAACTTGGTAATAAAGGGAAACTATGTACATTATGTAACTATATACAGTAGTCTATACTATTATTATGTGTGTTTTAATGTTTATCTATTTCAAGTTAACAGTGCGGGAAGGGGGATGGCAGAGCATCCCCGGTGGGGGGTTCCCTTCCTCAGTGGTAGGCGGAGAAGAGCTCCATGTGATGGGGGGAGAAGGAGGGGCTTTTGGGGGGAGGGGGAGGAATAACATCAGTGAGAATGTGATGGGGGGACTTAGGGAATGGCTTCTGGCTTGAAAGTGGGTTGTTTGAATGTGCAGGGACTAAATTTTCCACAGAAAAGGAAATTGTGGCGGGAACTGAGGGAGCGGCAGTGGCAAGTGGCATTTGTGCAAGAGACTCATCTGCGCCGGCATGATGAGCACCTGTTGAGCTCAGGTAAATTCCAGTGTTTCTTTTCTGCGGGGGAGGGGGACCATAGGAAGGGAGGAGTTGCTATCCTAATTAGGCTGGATGTTCCCTTCATTGTGGGTCAGGTATTCAGGAAAATGAATGGTAGGGCAGTGGGGGAGATAGGGGGAGAGAAGGTTACGTTGGTCTCAGTGTATGGACCGAATGGCACCCAGGGGGAGTTTTGGGAGGGGGATGGGCATGGAGGGGAAGATTCAGGGGAAATTTTTGATGGGGGGAGATTGTAATATAGCTTTGGATGGTAGAGTCAGGAGTCGAGGGGGTAGTGACCCGGGTTTGAGGACATTTCAGAAATGCCTACAAGATTATGGTCTCGATTTGTGGAGGTTGGCCCACCCACTGGCCAGAGATTATACCTTCTATTCGGCAGTGCATGCCACCTATAGTCAGATTGACTATCTGTTTGGTGATAATTATTGGAGGGAGGCATTAGATAAGGTATGGATAGGAACAGCTACTTGGTCTGATCATGCGCTGGTGGAGGTGTGGTTTGGTTCTTCAGGGGAGGTCGGTCGGCACACTTTCTGGAGGTTGAATGATTTACCTTTTTCAGGGAGAAGAGGTAGGTCAGCGGATAAAGAAGGTGATTAGTGAATATATGGATTTGAACGATAATGGTGAAGTGAGTATGGGGGTCCTTTGGGATGGGTTGAAGACAGTGGTGAGTGGCCATCTCGTACAAGAGGGGGCGCAGAGGAAGAGGGAGGAGGAAGCCCAGCGTCTTACCAGGCAGTTGGTGGAGATGGAGAGGTCCCTCAAGCAGAGAGGTGGGAAAGGGTTGAGAGGCCAAGTGGAGGAGATTCGTAGGCAGTTAAATGCCATGCAGTTGGAGCGGGTGTCCTATCAATTGGAGAGAGTTCGACAGAGATATTATGAATTCGATATCAAAGCGGGCCGGCTTTTGAGCATTAAATTAAGGGCTCAGAGACGGAGGCAGGCTGATGCGAGAATAAAGGGCCCTCAGGATAAAATGTTTAAAGGGCGCAAAATTAGAGATCAGTTTCGGGATTATTACAAGGGTTTATATGCAGCGGAGCCTGGGGGGTAGACGAGGCAATTAGACAGTACCTGCAGAATGGGGGGAATGGGAGTGGGCAGTTGGAGTCTGAGGGGGAGGGGTTAGATGGGAAAATTGGGCTTGAGGAGGTGATGGGGTCATTAAGGGCTTAGTGTTAGGCAAGGCATTGGGAATTGATGGATTCTCGAGTGTGTTCTATAAAAACAAAATGTCAGAGGTGCTGGGGCCTATCTTGACAAGAGTATTTAATGCTGTTTTGCAGGGAGGGGCCTTACCGGCATCGATGAATCAGGCGGCCATAGTGGTCATCCTGAAGGCAGGGAGAGATCCGGCAGTATGCAGATCGTATAGGCCCATCTCTTTATTGAATATTGATGTAAAAATTTTGTCCAAGGTGTTGGCATTGCGACTGGGGCCCTGTATGCCGGGTTAGGTTCATCCGGACCAATCTGGGTTTATTGAGGGCAGACAACCGGCAGATGGGATAAGGAGAGTCCTTCAGCTGGGTTGGCTGGCCAAAAAGGAGCAGCAAAAGGCCTTGTTCCTTTCCATTGATGCAGAAAAGGCCTTTGATAGGGTCAACTTTGATTTTCTAATGGCAGTGTTAGAATATATAGGCCTGGGCCCTAACTTTAGGTCTTGGATAAAGGCTTTATACACGGCACCGGAGGCAGCGGTCCATGTTAATGGGGGGTATTCTGAGTTTTTTTCCTTGGGACGAGGGACGCGGCAGGGGTGTCCGCTGTCCCCACTACTTTTTGCGTTAGTTATGGAGCCATTGGCAGCTAGAATTCAGTCGGTGAAGGTTATTAAGGGGATAGAGGTGGGTTCATTGCAGCACAAGATTGTCCTGTTTGCTGACGATTTACTTTTCACTTTGACACAGCCGATTGTGTCTCTGCCGGTATTAATGAGGGAGTTACGGACATACGGGGGACTTTCGTGGTTCAAAGTTAATTGGGATAAAACTGAGGCAATGTCGCTCACGTTGCAGCCTCAAGTGATGGGGAGCTTGCAGGCCTCATTTCCGTTTTGCTGGACCAAAGGATCTATTCAGTACTTGGGAGTTCGGGTTACGGCCTTCTCACGAGGTTTATATGGTGCGAATTATCCTCCTTTATTTGGCCAGCTGCAGAAGGATATGGCTAGGTGGAAGGGGGAGGCGTTGTCTTGGATGGGGAGGATTGCGACTTTGAAGATGAACATATTGCCGTGTCTATTATATTTGTTTCAAACGCTGCCGATTCAGGTTAGTCAGAAGGACTTGTGCTAATTGCAGAGTCAAGTGTTTGCTTTTGTGTGGGGGAATAGTCGACCTAGAGTGAGTAGACGGGTAATGTATGCTACTAGGGAAGTTGGGGGCTTGGGAGTTCCAGACTTGGGGAAGTATTACGAGGCGGCTCAGTTACGTATGGTGTTTGAATGGAGGGATAAGGGAGCTCGCCCCAAATGCTTCTGAGAGGTGGAGCAATATTGGGCGGCGGAGATATGCTTGAAATATTTACCCTGAATGATGGGCCCACCACCGGGAGGGCGGTGGAGGGAAAAACCCCTTTATGTGGCATTTGCTAATAACAGTGGCATAAGGCTCGGAGGAAGTTCGCTCCGAGATCGAAGTTTTCAAAGCTGGCTCCAGTGCGGGCGACATCTGGTTTTCTTCCGGGAAGGGAGGGAGTATTTAAGCGAAGGGAAAGAGGGGGGGTTGGATACCTTTGATAAATTTATTGCGGATGGGGAATTGATCTCCTTTTCAGACCTTCGGGTGAAATATCATTTGCATAGTGGGGATTTTTTTCCCCATATGCAAATTATACATTTTTTATGCCAAGTCTGCCATTCTATACCAACTGCTAGGCTCTATAATCCCTTTTTTTTCCTTTAGAGATCTTCTGTGTTTGTCCCATGCTTTCTTGATGTCAGATAGTCTTTGTTTCTACCACCTCCACTGGGAGACTATTACACAGCATCTACTTACTCTTTCTGTAAATTCCTCCTGAGTCTATCCCCTTTCACCCTCATCCTATGTCCTCTCGTAGCAGAGCTTTCTTTCAATTGAAAGAGACTCTCCTGTGCATTTATGCCATGGAGGTATTTAAACATCTCCATCATATCTCTCCTCTTTCTTTCAAAGTATACATTTTGATATCTTTAAGTCTATCCCCATAAGCCTTATGACAAAGCCCCCACTGACCAGTTTGGTAGCAACCCTCTTTACAGACTCCATCCTGTTTATATTGCTTTGAAGGTGTGGTCTCCAAAAGACACTATCACTTCCTCCTTCCTGCTGGCTATTCCTCTCCCTATGCACCCAGGCATCCTTTCTGGCTTTTGCCGTTGCCTTTTCTACCTGTTTTAGCCACCGTAAGATCATCAGACACAATCACGCCTAGGTCCTGCTCATCGTTTGTGGACAGAAGTACTGCCATGCTCCCCTTGGATTTTTGCAGCCCACATGCATAACCCTGCATTTTTTATAGTTAAATCTCAACTGCCAAATTCTTGATCATTCTTCAAGCTTTGCTAGATCTCTTTGTTATGTGTGTATATTACAGATTTTGGTATCGTTTGCAAAGAGGCAACCTTACCAGATAGCCCTTCCACAAAATCACAAATGTTAAAGAATCATGCCAAGAACATAACCCTGTGGCACACCACTCATCTCAGAGTAAGCCCCATTTACAATTTAACACAGTCAGTCATTTTAGGGTCCATCCCTAGGGCACTCAATATATTTAGAAGTTGCCTGTGCAAAAAAGTAGCAAAGGCTTTATTGAAATCTAAGTACACCACATCTAGAGCTCTCCCTTTGTCCAACTCTCTGGTTACCCGAAGAAATGTTTCTGACAAGACCTGTAAAACCATTCTACCTTGAATCTTGCAATCTATTGAATCCCAGAAACCTCACTATCTTGTGTTTCAGCAGTGTCTCCATTAGTTTATTCAACATAGAGATCAGACTAACCGGCCTGTAGTTCCAACCTCATCCTTACACTTTTGTTTAAAGGGACCCTATGCACCCTTCTCCAGTCCTCTGGGACCAGTCCTGAGTCTAAAGAAGCAATGAAAAGATCAGACAGTGGAGCAACTAGAACTTCCCTAACTTCCTTCAATACTCTCAGATGCGCCCCCATCGCTTTGTTTACTTTTAGTTTAGCTAGCTCCTCGCAAACAGTCTTCTGAAGATCATTCAAGATCCACCTTACTCCTGTTCCTATTTGTCAGTGTTTTTCCTAGGTCCTGCTCCTGGCCCTTCATCTGTGAACACAGAACAGAAATATTTGTTAAGCAATTGTGCTTTATCCTCATCAGCTTGTACATATTCCTCCACTTCACCCTTCAGTCTGACAATATCACTTTTGTAGTTCCTCCTCTCATGAACATATCTGAAAATGTCTTGTCCCCCATTTTATTCCACTGGCTATTTTTTCGTCCATTTGTATCTGCGTATTTTCCTTATAAAAAGGTTTGTATCCCCTTTCAGTTCTGCCCACTGCTATTTTGCATCCCCCAGCTGTTTTCATCCCATGAATGATTCCTTGTGGTATTGTCCCTTCTTGGCAGAGTTAGCTTTCCTAAAGTCTAGGACCATCACTTTAGACTAGACTGTATCAGTCCTTGTCCTAATACTGAACTGATGATCGCTGGATGCAAGATTATCACCCACTATAACATCAGAAACATTCTCCCCATTCGTAAGCACCAGGTCCAGTACATATGATCCCCTCACGCGTGGGTTCTATTACCAGTTGCTGGAATAGTTTTCCCTGTAAAGAATCCAGTATCCTCTTTCTTTTCAATGACACCACAGCAAGGCTGTCCAGTCATTATCTGGCATATTGAAATCGCCTATCAGCAGCTCTTCCTCTTTCATAGCAATGCAGTGCATATCTTCAATTAAATCTGTCCATTTCTGCCTATGAATTAAGTCTGTGTACAACACCAATGCAAATGGATGCTCCATTCTCTCATTCCAGTTTAACCCACAGTGCCTCCCCCTTCTCTCGTAAGCCCTAAAATTCTGTAGCTCTAATATTATTTTTTTACATATAGCTCTACTCCTCCTCCCTTTCTTCCTACCCTTTTCTTTCTGTATAAATTATAACCTGGTATAATTACACCCCAGTCATGGTTCTCTGTGAACCATATCTTCATTACAGCCACGAAATCCAAGTCTGCCTCTTCCATTAAAGCCTCAACATCTGGAATCTTATTTTCCATACTACGAGCATTAATACACACCGCTTTCCATATGTTGCTCTTTTTACCCATGTCTACAGAGTTAATGTTTTACTTACCTGGGACCTTTCTTCACCCGTCCCCAACAAATATAGTTTAAAGCCCTCTTTAGTAAGTTAGCCACTCTGCTGAGGAAGATATTTCGACCCTTCTTGGATAGGTGGACACCATGGGCCTGATTATTCAGTTAACGCTAGCTATGCATCTCTAAGGCACCTAACCATCGCCACTGAATGTTTACACCGGATATTCAATCCGGGACCATATCCGGGTCTTTCGCCATGCGCCAAAACGCTCCGCAAGCTGCAGAAGCTAACCAGGCAGCAGCGATATGGAGTCACTGCCTGGTTAGCTCCCACAGTAAAGATAGGTGAGATTTTTCCACGCCTATCTTTTACCCGCAGATCGCTAAGTGGGTAGCGGCTCAATATCGCCACTGCCTGGTTAGCAACTGTGCCGCCTCCGCTCCGGAACGCCCATGACACGCCCTGATTTTATGCGACTTGCATCAGGGCGTGTAGCAGCAAACTGGGGGATATTCATCCCGATGAATATCGCAGTACAGTAGCATTAATACAGTTTACAGCATTTTAAACCATGTAAATGCTTTTTGAATATCAGGCCCCATATGTCCTCAGCAGCTCTTGGAAAATCATCCCATGGTTGAGGAAACCAAAATGCTATCGATGACACCATTAGAGGGCCTTTGTATTCAAAGGAAGATTTGGTTCTTCTTGAACTTGGCTCCTTCCGTGAATGGCAAAATAAATGTACTGCTGAACGTTTAAGTCCTTCTGAATATTGTCCTGATAATAAATTAAGTTTAGCAGCTTACAGATTAGGATCAACATGAAAAATACAAATAAATAATATTGTAATTTTATTTTGACTCTTTTTTTCTGTACCGCTTTTCTTCAGGTCAAAGGGGGTTTACAAGAAACAGTAACAGCATGTTTTCAGTTCCTTGTTTCATGTATAACGCAGGATGTACAAGTTATTTATGTTCTTCAACTGGAAGAGGAAGGGGGAAAACTTTGCTGTGTTACGAACTTCTTAACAGTAGAGGATTGAACGTAGCTAACTGGTGGGGTGTGAGATTTATGCTATTATGTCTCCAAAGTGCTCCATGAATAGATGGGTTTTTAGTGCCTTGCGGAATTCTGTAACTTTGGATCTCTCTCTGGTCTTTTCAGGCAGCGTATTCAATAATCCTGGAGCATAAGGAAAGAATGAGCAGTTGCAAGCATAGTGATTTCTTTTTGTTCTTTTGATTGGTATCATTACCATACTTGTGTGCTTTGTCTTCTGGCTCTCTTGTTCTGTTATGTATAAGTGCATGTTTAGATGTGTGATTTTGAACATCAGTAGCAGGATTTTGTATTCAAATTGACTTGTTATTGGGAGCCAGTGCAGTTGTTTCAGTATTGGCATAATGTGTTCAAATCTTGATGCTCCTTGGATGATATGGGCCACTATACAAGGTGTGACAAAAAAGAAACCAGACTGTGGCAGCCACACCCATGACTCAATGCCAGTTGGCTAACCACTTATGTCACTGTGTTGTGCAACATCTCGCCACTATTCTGCTATAATATTTTTCATCTCTCTCACTCTGCTTTTCTTTTTCAGGTTTTTTTTATAGCACACTGCTCCATCGCTTTGACACGCAACTGGAGGTGGCAGAAATATGGAGCAAAGAATCTTGAAATTTCTGGTTAAGTTGGAGAAGGGCCCATCTGAGTGTCTCCAACTTCTCCAAAAGGCTTATGGAGAAGATGCAGTGTCAAGGCTGTGAGTCTTCGAGTGGCACAAACGCTTCAAGACTGGCCACGAGGAGGATGACCCCAAGTCAGGACAGCCTTCCACGACAAAGACAGCTGAGAACATTGACAGAGTGAACCAGCTGGTGTGGAGTGATCGCAGATTGACAGTGCAGATGATAGCAGAGGAACTCGGCCTGAACAGGGAGTCAGTGCGGACCATCTTGGTGCAGGAGCTGGGGACGCAGAAGGTGTGCGCCAAGATGGTGCCCAGGTTTTTATCGGATGACCAGAAGGAGCACCGGTTCAATGTTTGTCAAGACTTGCTGGAGAAGATCCAGAGTTCGTTGGTAGAGTCATCACAGGAGATGAGACTTGGATCTTCCAGTACAACCCTGAAAGCAAGAGACAGAGAGTGCAGTGGAAGACTCGACTGTCACCCAGACCCAAGAAGGCACGCATGTCCAAATCAAGGATCAAGGTCATGCTGATCGCATTCTTCGACCAGAAGGGAGTGGTCCATCATGAGTTTGTGCCTGAGGGTCAGACAGTCAACCAGCACTTCTACCAGCAGATCCTCAATCGCCTCCATGACCGGGTTCAGTGCAGCAGGCGGGCCCTGTGGAGAGAAGTCGTGGCTGCTCCACCATGACAACGCTCCTTCACACACCACGCTCAGTGTGAGGCATTCTTGGCCAACAAACAGATCACAGCTCTTGACCACCCTCCTTATTCCCCAGATCTCGCACTGTGCGACTTCTGGCTCTTCCCCAGGCTGAAGACTGTGCTCAAAGGAACCCATTTTGCCTCTGTAGAAGAGATCAAGGCCACTGTTACGAGGAAGCTGAGGGACCTCAAGGAGGAGGACTTTACCAAGTGCTTCCGTACGTAGCAGAAGCGAATGCAGAAGTGCATTAACTCTGGGGGGATTACTTTGAAGGGGACAATGCGTAATTTCTCTGTAGATTTTGTAATAAAAAGTTTATGGGACAGTCTCGTTTCTTTTTTGTCACCCCTCGTATGTTGTGCCATTTATAAAGGATGGAGAGTACATTTTGACAATCCATGGTCTATAATATTGCCATAGCCAAAATGTGTGAAGATTATCGCCTGAAGTACTGAATGGAAATCGCGTGGTTTAAGTAATGGGTGTATGTGTTACAGGGTTCGCATTTTGTGATATATTATCTTGATGGTTTTCTTGCTATGTGTGTTTAGATTTAATCTTTGGTCTAGAGTTATTCTTAAGTATCTAAGCTCTGTTTTTATTTCTAGCTCAATTGCATTAATTTGTAGCATTGTTGGTGGAATGAATGTTTCATCTGATGTATAGTACATCTGTATTTTTTTTTAATAGTTTATCAATAGGCTATGATCTGTTAGCCAGTGAGGAATATCCTTGAAGCAGTCTGTTTCCTTATATGTAGGTTTTGTTGTATTATTAGTTTGCAAAGTGAGATCTTTTTCCATCAGAGCTGTATCTAAGAAAAAGGTGGTTTGTTGAGTTTTTTTGTTTATTTATTTTAATAAAAAAATGACCCTGCTTCTGTTCTGTTGTAGGATTTCATTATTTGTGTTGAAATGTTCTTTGCTGCCATCGCTCATCATTTCAGTTTTTCCTACAAACCCTACATCCAAGAAGCTGAAGAAGGATCCTGCTTTGATTCCTTTCTTGCAATGTGGGATATTTCTGATATCAGAGCAGATATATCGGAACAAGTGCGCAATGTTGGTAGGTACTGAACTGGGTTTTAACACACTAGATGTTGATCTAATACTTATGTGCATGCAGACAGATGATGATGATAGGGGATATGCATTCATGAGTGTGCATTCAGTTTGTTGGGTACCTAAAATTCAGTACATGCAAATGGCTTGTATGCATGCATATCTACAAATTAATTCTTGTACAGTTGATGTGTGCTCTTTTCAGATTTTTAAATGCACAGAAGTGCCTGAAAATTTGGGGAGAAACGTTTGATTTAAGGTAGCACAAATCAAACGTCTCTTTTGGCCATGCACGCCCCTTTACTAGTGTTTCTCAAGCTGGTTCTGATGTATCCCCCAACCAGTCTAGTTTTCAGGATACCCCACAGATTTGCATGCCATATTCATTGTGGGTATCCTGAAAACTAGATTGGCTGGGGGTACATCGGGGCTGACCTGAGAAAAACTGCCCTATATGATAGCAGGCAGTGACCATAAGGCCTGTCTAGGCTACCCCGTTCTACTGTAAGAAAAGCTTAATTTCTAGATTTATCCTTTCTCCCCAAAACTAAGGATCCTTTGTGCTTGACCTACGTTTTCTTGAATTCTGTTACCAATTTTGCCTCAACCACTTCCAAAGGGAGACTCTCAAGGAGATGAAGAAATACTTTCTTATGCTACTCTTAACCTATCATAACCTCTTAACTAGAACATTCCTTCTACTGGAAAATGGTTGGAGCTTGGCTATTTCTAGGTCTGAAGTAGCTTGGTACCCTCTTCCTATCACCCCAGCTGCCTGTCCAACATATTTACATCCTTTAGTCTTAGCTCATGAAACATTTAGTAAACACTTCACTATATTAATAAATCTCTTCTGAACTATCTCCACTCTGGTTAAATCCTTCTAGATAGGTATTCTCCAGAAAAGGACACACTACTGCAGATTAAGTTTCATGAGTGATTTCTATAGAGGCAGAGTTTGTTCAATGAACTTTCCCACTTCAAACCAACCAATCCGGTTTGAGATCCGCTGTATATAAGAACAGACTTTCATTGCGTAACCACTTCACCCTGAAGAACACCACAGTAGGATGGCTGAAACATCGCTTCCACCTACCAAGACACGGCATGACCCAGAAAATTGCAAAGATCAAGTTTAGAGTTGTCTGCTTGCCACTGCCAACTGGAAAGCCTACTACTGAGCGACCACCAGTATGCTGCTGCAGAACGAGAACAGCTGGGTTGCAGAAGTAGAAGTGGTTGAGAGAAGCGCTCCCTGCTTCCCAAATCCTTCACTTTACTCGTACTGTTGCACTACCATGGTTAATATAGCACCACAGTTAAGCTATGCTATTATGTTTGATCACATCCTTCTACAACATGTTTCATTCAATTTTGTTTTAAATCTGTTTCTAGTTAGTGTTGGGGGACACTTCGTTAAACCTCTTTTGAATAACTCCTGTTGTCTTATCTCCAAGATAAAGAGCCCTAACCTGTTTAGCCTGTTTTCATAAGGGAACCTTCGGTGCTTCTAAGCAGAGCAGTAACAAGCCATAATTGCACCCTGTGCGACTTGCACATCTGGTGCCCCATGCCCATCATCTCTCCCCATCTTACCCCACACCTCCATGTCCAGCTGACTCCCCACCTTTGTTGCCTGTCCTTGCCCTGCCGGCACCACTTTTTTTGTTCCCTCTGCAGCAGCAGAGCAGGCCTGACCTCTAATTGAAGAAAAAAAAAAACAACGCAGGTCTGTCTGACTCCACGCTTGCACTCAGGTCTGATCCCTCTCTCCTCTGACATAGGTTCACGTCAGAGGTGGGAAGGACCAGCCCAGCCATTCAAATGCGGAAATGGCTGCTCTGGTCCCTGCCTCCTCTGATGTGAACCTACATCAGAGGAAAGTGGGATCAGACCTACGTGCAAGCTCAGAATCTGAAAGACCCATGTGTTTAATTTTTTTTTTCTTCAATGCTTTATTTATCAAGGAGTATACAGCATACAAACACAAACCCCTATAACAAACACACCCCTGAACCCCCCCCCCACCCCCGAACAATTTACTCAGTACAGAAGGCTGATAATTCACAGATCACAACAACCCAAATAGCCGGAAAAGTACTAAGCCCACTCGGCCCCCTCTCCCCAACCTCCCACTCAACTCCATGCTCCATCCCAAACACAGACAGACAAACAAACGGGGCCTAGTACAGGACCCCAACAGCCGAGTGCAAAATCCCGGCCCAACCAAAAACCCCCAAACCCCCTACTGGCTGCTAGATTCCCGGCGCCCCCCTCCTTTCCCCCCCCCCCCCCCCGGACACTCCCCCACCCCCCACCGGGCAGCTGTCCTCCACGCTACAGTCCCCCACCCCGTTCTGAGCTAATCGCCGCCACTCTGTGTACCGTCTCCAAATACTTTGAAACCGCATTAACCCATTCTGGTGCAAAGCCGCAAGCCGGTACATCCCAGCCAGTTGGGCCACTCTATCCTGAACCTCCCCAACCGTAGGCACCTGGGCCGTTTGCCACCGCCTCGCGATAAGGTGCCGGTGCAAACCACCCCACTCCAGCCCTTACCGCCCTCCCCTGAGCCGCCGTCTTCTACATTAAGCAGAGCCCGGCAGGGCCCAATCCTCCTTTCCTCCCCCAGCACTTCACTCAGCCAGCCCTCCACCGCTTGCCAAAGGGGTCGCAACAAAGGGCAGTCCCACCAGATATGCAGAAAGGAACCCACCTGCCCACATCCCCGCCAACACTCCGCCTGACCCCCTTGCCATTTCTGCAACCGCTGGGGTGTCAAATACCACCGATATAACATTTTATAATTATGCTCCAATATATTACTAGAAATCACCCCTTTA
This sequence comes from Ichthyophis bannanicus, assembly GCA_033557465.1. NCBI lineage: Eukaryota > Metazoa > Chordata > Amphibia > Gymnophiona > Ichthyophiidae > Ichthyophis > Ichthyophis bannanicus. The sequence goes on along the minus strand of CM066032.1, from coordinate 1,742,210,568 downwards.
AACAAGCCCTTGTACACCCTCTCCATTGTGCACCATCCCAACATTTATGCAGATCCTCCTCCCAAGTTCTCTGATGTGTCCAGGTCCCCCCACTGCCCCCACCCATGGCGTGATAGATCTGGGAGATCAAACCTTTAATTCCACCCCGTTCAAGGAGCTGATCAATGTCTTCCCCTCGAGGCCCAGTGCCCCGCCGCTCCACCTCCCGACTAAAATGCACCGCCTGCAGAAAACGAAATCTATCAGTCGCAGGCAACTGAAACTCCTCCCGAACCTCCTCAAAGGTTAACCAGTCCCCATTTCTCTTGAGCTGCCCCACCCAACAAAGTCCACCCAAAGCCCAACGCTCAAAAGCGGGGTCCTCTTTCCCAGGTGTGAACTCAGCGTTCCCTACCAAGGGAACAAATTTAGAGGCACCTCCCCTCCCATACCACTTCCGCTGCCATTTCCGCCAATAACGTAATGTTAAAGCTACGTACGGGTTCCCCGGCGGGCCACTCCCAGTCCCACCCCCCTTCTGCCAAAGCAGCCCTGCCAAAGTCTCACACTCCGTCAAATCAGCCCCTTCCAGTCTTACCCACTCCACCGAGCCTCTCAACATCCATTCAAACGCTGCCCGTACTCGTGCTGCCTCATAATACTGGGGGAGCACCGGTATTCCCATTCCGCCTTCCCCGCGCATACTACCTTCTGCGCCACCCGTGGCCGCCTCCCTTTCCAAATGTACTTCATTACTCTAGCCTGCAGCCGTTGCAAAAAGCCTCCAGGAACTGCCTCCGGTAAGTTTATAAACAAATACAATAACCATGGGACAATAATCATCTTCACCAAATCCCGACGTCCTAACCAGGAAATCTCATAAGACCCCCACTCTTCAAGGATCCGGAACAGTTTGGTCCTAGCCACCTCATAATTCTCCCGGAATAGTGCCGCCCTCTGTGCGGTAAGTTGGACTCCTAAATAGCGGATACTACCATGCGCCCATCGGAAAGGGAGCTCCCGTCTCATTATTCGCTCCACCTCGGCACTAATAGACAAATTCAGGATCTCAGACTTAGTAGGATTCATTCGGAACCCAGACACCACTCCATATTCCGTAAGCTCCTCCTGAATGATTCTCAATGACTTATGAGGGTCCGTAACAAAAAACAACATATCTGCAAACAGAGCGATTTTATGATTGTGTCCCCCCATACGCACCCCCCGAGCCCAAATTCGCTGCGCCATAGGCTCCATTGCTAGAATAAATAACAAAGGCGAGAGCAGGCAACCCTGCCGCGTCCCCCTAAACAATTCAAAGCGCTGGGACATCGCACCATTCACCTTCAAACACGCCAGGGGCGACTGATAAATAGACCTAACCCAGGTCAAGAACTGACCCCCGATCCCCACCTTCTCAAGCACCTTGAACAAAAAGGACCAATTCACCCTGTCGAAGGCCTTCTCAGCATCGACGGCGAACAAGGCCATCTCCTCACCATACGTGATGCCCCGCCACATCACATTCAAAGCCCACCAGATGTTATCGGAGGTATGCCATCCTGCAACAAATCCCGATTGGTTAGGGTGAATCACCTTCCCCAACAAGGGTCCCAAGCGATTTGCTAAGACCCTAGTAAAGATTTTGAAGTCTCCCCCTAAGAGGGAGATAGGCCGATACGAACCGCAATCCGTCGGGTCCTTCCCCTCCTTATGTAGCAAACTGATCCCTGCCAACCGTAAGGAGTCGGGCAACGGCCCCACACTAGTCCAGGAATTAAACATGCGTGCTAACGGCCCGACCAGGGCAGCAACAAATACCTTATAAAATTTATTTGAAAAGCCATCCAGGCCCGGGGCCTTACGGGCCTTCAGCCCCTTAATCACTGCTACAATCTCCGACTCCCGAATAGGCTTGGACAATTCCAAACACTCCTCCGGGTCCAAAGGAGGCATAGAGACCTCAGCCAAGTACTCCTGTGTTTTTTCCGCTGCCACTGCAGTCTCAGGGGTATATAACGCTTGGTAAAATCGCCGAAAACGCTCCTCTATGTCTCTCCCCTCCCACAAATCCAACCCCCGCTCATCCTTAACTCGCACAATCGTATTCCGGGCTCTCAACTTCTGGACTTTGCGCGCCAACATCCTCCCCGCTTTATTATTAAATTCAAAGCTCCGTTGTTGCAACATAGAGAGCTTATACCTGATCTCCTGCATATGCAGTTCACTTAACTCTTGCTTCAAGGACCCCAGGTCGGCAATCCCTTGGGGGTCTTTCGAATTCAATTTCAATTTCAATTTATTCTCTAAATCCCTAATCCCAGCTAGCAGGACTCTCTCCTTCTGCAACTTCTCCTTTTTCCGGTGCGCGCCTACCGCAATAAGCTTACCCCGCACTACTGCCTTCAGGCATTCCCAGACTGTCCCTGGGTCACACCCATCCACCTCATTCCACAACAAATAGTCCACTATACATTCCTGAACTTGTTTCACCACGTCTTTGTCCTCAATCAAGGACTCATTTAATTTCCACCACCCTCTAGTCTGCCGCATATTCCCCATATTCGCCACCCCGAACACCGGGGCGTGTTCCGACCATGTGCGTTCTTTAATCACACACAAGCGCGTCTCCGCTACCAATGTACGATCCACCAACAACATATCTATGTGGGAGTAACCGCCATGTACCGCCGAAAAATACGAATAGTCCCGTTGCCCCTGATGCAGTTTCCTCCACAAATCCACCAGACCTATGCACGCCAGGAGTTTTTTCAAGCTGGCTCTATGCCGCTTGGCTTGCGAGGACGACCCGTGGGAAGTATCCATCTGGGGGTCCAAGGTAACATTAAAGTCACCACCGACTATTATCTTCCCTTCTGGTAACCCCACCAGCTTCCCCTGAAGATCCTTAAAAAACTGGTGCTGATTAACATTCGGGGCATATACAGCAACCAAATTGTACCGTTGCCGATCCCAGCACACCTGGACCGACACAAAGCGGCCCAGCTTGTCCCGAACAACCTCCCCCACTTGTCCCTGCACCCGTGCAGACAACAAGATCCCCACACCCCCTTTCTTTTTCTCCACCCTATTAGATGCAAAGAATTGCTGGGGGTATTGCGGATGTTGCATTAATCTCTCATCCCTGGACAGGAGGTGTGTCTCTTGAATAAACACAATGTCCCCCTGGAGTCTCTTGCACTCTTTTAGCAATAGTTGACGCTTGGTAAAGGAGTTGAGACCCCTAACATTCAATGAAATCACCTTCATCTCCGGCATTTAATCTTAGGTCCTTTCCCCACCCCCTCCATGCCTTCCATGCTGTCGTGTACCCCTCCCCACCCCCTCTCCCACCCCCCACATCCCCCTCCCCATGTGTTTAATTTTTATTTTCCCCAATTAGAGGTCCGGTCCACTCTGCTGCTGCCGACGAGGGAACACAAAAACTGGTGGCAGCAGGGCAAGGGCAGGCAGCGTGGGGAGAGCCAAGGCTGGCAACCCCAAATGCGCCCCTAAAATGTTTGCATCCTATGCAACTGCACCATGTGCAAAGGGCTTGGTATGTGCTGCTCCTAAGTACCTTGTTCCCATCCAGCACTGCTTCCCTGGATTCCTGTACCCAAGGTGCATAATTTATCCATTTATACTCCTTGTCTTAGATTAGTTTTGCTTTTCACAGGCTGACATTGTTTGGAAACAACATTTTAACATTTATAAATTTATGATTTAATCTCCTTTTAGGAAGGACCGTACTGGGCCGACCAAGAAAAATGTTTTTTGGTGAAAATCAAGAACAAAATGAACATACAAGTTTACTGTCTTCATCTACTCAAGATCCAATTTCTGCTGCCTCATCCATGCCACCTTCTCCCATGGGCCACTACCAAGGGTTTGGCCAGACTGTAACACCTCAGACTACCCCCACTAGTTTAGTTGCACCTCATGGCATTCATAGCACCAGTGATACCCAAGAAGATTTCCCTGCTCCAGAACTGCTCCTTTCTGATGAACTTTCAGAGACAGTTGACAAAGAGGTGCCATCTTGAATGCAGCAAAAAAAGGATTTTTAGTGCTTTATAATGTAAACTTTCTCCTAACAGTGATGCCCATTGCTCATGGATGGATGAACTAATGGATGTACTCACTACTGCATAATAAGGGAAGATGTCAGAAAATGGAATTATTTGAGGATATTTGCATCCAATGTATTTTGCCCAAAGGTACTTAATAATGTCAGTGGCACAAAAGTGACTTGTCAAAAATTCTTATGGTTCATTTTTTTTTTATTACTGGTTTTTATGGCCAGTGGTTTCCTCTAACAAAACAGCACTATGTAATTTTATATTTTGTTTAATAAAAAAGTGTGTTTCCTGTTTGATCTCTCCTAAAAATGTTCATATTATATCAGTGTGTCTTATTTTCTATTCATTACATGACTGATCCAAACCTAATACAGCTGTAGCGGGAGACTTTAGAAATGAATTTGAGTAACCAAAAGTTGTTTTTCCTATTAAAATTAAAGCATGTGCCCCCTGTATTTTAAATATAAGCCTTTGGTATATATGCTGCTAATGTAAAATATTGTTACAAACAATTTTAGCTCTTTAATGCATTAAACGGGCTACTTTCTATTGTATCATAATTTCAATATTTTTTGTAGTATTTACAATACAGACCTTATAACACATTGTAGCCATATTTGCCTCCAGATTTATCTTAACAATATATTTGTGATGGCTGGAGACTGCAAAACTAGGTAAGTGTGGCCTTATGAAGACTGAAAAAACAAGCTAAGGCTGGAAAGCCCAAAAAAAGTAGTAGTAATGAGGCTTTTGCTGTATTTGTGATAACACTGATGTAACAGAGTACACAGAGATTTAAATTTATAGACATAAACGGTTATTCTCCAGGAACAAGCAGGAAGTCAGTTCTCACTTATGGGTGATATCGGCACCGACTGAGCCCGCGCGGAGCAATTCCCTAGCTTTCAAAGAAAGCCTTTGGGATTGCTGCCACGTGATCCTCTTCCCGCCCAAAGGTGCCATCTTGCTCAGTCTCCCTTTTTCCGTGGAGCCCTTCGGACGCACATCCTCATCCCTTGGAAAAATGTTTTTGACTTTGGCCTTTTGGCCCTTTTTTTCCGGTTGCACCAGTCCTCTCCTTCACCCCTGCTTCGGCTGTGGGTTAGGGGATCCTTTCTTTTTTATTCCTTAGTGTTTTTTCTTTCAGGCACTTTTCGTGCCCTTTTTTCTCCAACCGCTGGCCTTGAGGGTTTTTGACCTTGCAGGGGCCCTTTTTGCCCCATGGTCACAGGGTTTAAGAAATGTGACAGATGCTCCAAAAATATGTCACTCATGGACAACCACAATTGTTGTATGCGGTGTGTGGGGGCTGAACCCAATCCAGAGCTCTACTCACTTTGTAAGAAAATGTCCGCTAAGGCCTTGCTAAGCCGCAAGCAGAAGTCCAATGACATTTTCCACAAGGCAACACCGGGACCCCCGGTGACATCTCACCCTCCCGATCCATTGCTGGCAGGGTCTCCCACAGTGATCCCATGGCCTAGGCGTTGCTCAGATCAGGGTTCGTTCAAGGAGGAACAGCAAAAGAAGACGACCTTGAAGTCGCTATCGGGGGCTCTGAATAAGTGCGAGCGGTCTTGCATTCGTTCCCTTAGCCCTCCCCGGCGTTCCCAAGGGTCGGACAAGGAGTGGCCTCAAAGTACCTCGTATGGACACAGAGGCCTCCGGTGATGGCGCCCAGTCTCCTGAGGGTCGTCCCGATGAGGACCCCCTCTCCTCCTCCATGCCAGACCCGGTAACATCGGCATCACAGGGACTCACTCCTGAGTGGGAGTCCCAGTTGCTGGCACTGGAGCGCAGCGTTTCTGCCTTCCTCACTGCCCAGCAAGCGCTCTTGCCCTGCATGGCTGGCTCGTGCCTTGAGACTGAGGGCCATGCGACTTGGGTCCCGAAAACTGCCCTGGAAACCTGTGAGAGCCACGGGCCTTGTGAAAGTCCTTGGCACCGGTCTCACTCGCCGTCCCATTTCTCGGGGGCGAGCTCTTCCAGAGTCAGTACCTCCAGCTCCAAGTGGGCCTCAGCTACAGGGCGCGGGGACCAGCCTGACTCCAGGTCCTCCTCGGACCTCTCGGACTGTGAATTGGACGGGGCACTTCCCCGAGACCCACATCCATAGGGATCTCCCCTCTGACCCATCCCCTCCTGCCTTCCAAAGACAGTCACCTCCAGAGGACACCTCTTTCCTGATGTTTGTGCGGGATATGGCCTGGGCCCTCAACCTGCCAATGCAGTCAGAGGAGGAGCAAAGGAACTTGACATCTTGCAGTACGAGTTTCCATCCAGGGAGTCTGTTACAGTTTCAATACTGTCCATTCTATCCTGGCTGCTTCTCCGCATGTGTGAAGCACCTGCCTCGGTCCCTATTGTCAGTAGGAAACTCAATGCCATGTATAGGGTCCAGCACGGCCCGGGGTTTCAGAAGACCTAATTTCCTCATACCTCCATGGTAGTCGAATCCACAATGTGGAAACAGAAGAGTCTGAAGTCACACTTTTTGGTCCCGCCTGGCAGGGAATCCCATGCCCTTGATGCCCTCAAGTGCAAGGCTTATCAGGCAGGGGTCCATGCGGGCATACAAATTGTATATGGGTATGTTTCTTCATGACCTTGCCAAGGAGCTTGGCAGTTTTCCTGTGGATCTGGGTGGAGAGCACCTCCTCAGGTTCCAGTCTCTCCTGAGGTCGGTCATAAACTGCTCGAAATACCCTTCCCATGCCGCGTAAGATGGGTTTGAGTCTTCTGCCTGTGTAGCGGCAGCTGGCATCGGAGCCTGATGCCAAGCGTGGCTATAGTCTTCAGACCTAGAGCAGTGGGTCCAGGAGAAGCTCCTGGATGTCCCCTGCACCTCAGTGAAAAGCTGTTCGGCAAGCCCATGGAGGACAAGGCAGCCAAGATCAAGGTGGAGTTTGACTCGCACCTGTCTCTCTCGCAAAACCTCCTCCCTTCCACGGAAGAAGCAGCACACCAAAAAGCCCTTCTTCCAGAGGAAAGGGCTCCCCTACCGGGGATACCCGCCTGCCCCTGTGCCGACAACCAGTGCTCAGGGAAAGGGGTACTCAAGGTCACCGGAAATCCAAGGGGCCCCAAGACCCAGCCACTGGCGCCACCCCAGCCAGCACCGGGGTTTTGATGCCGAAAGCATAGCCTCTCGCCCCCCGGGGTCACTTCTGCCTGTGGGAGGACACCTGTCTCTATTCGCCCCCGAATGGGCGGCTATCATTTCAGGCACCTGGGTCCTGTGGGTGATCCGGGACAGGTATCGTCTTCATCTAGACAGACCCCCTCCTCCCTTCTCTCCAGTGGAGCCTATCTGGCTTCCCTCGCACCAGGCTTGCTTGCAGCAAGAGCTGAACAACCTCCTGGGTCAACAGGCAGTTGAAAGAGTTCCGCTACACCTCCAGAGTCAGGGATTTTATGCCCGGTACTTCCTCGTTTCAAAGAGGATGGGGGGCCTACACCCCATCCTTGACCTCTGGAATCTGAAAAAGTTTCTGGTGCGGGATAAGTTCAAAATGCTATCCCTTGGTGTCCTGCTGCCCTATCTCCAGCAGAGCGATTGGCTATGCTCCTTCGATCTCAGAGACGCTTATGCTCGCATTCCTGTCTACCCCAAGCACAGAAAGTACCTGTGTTTCAGGGTGCAGGGAGAGCACTTCCAGTACAGAGGGATCTGTCCTTGGTCTGATTCTTTTTAACATCTTTGTTAGTAATATAGCAGAAGGGCTGTCGGGTAAGGTTTGCCTCTTTGCGGATGATACCAAAATCTGCAATAGAGTAGACACCCAGGAAGGTGTAGATAATATGTGGAGGGATCTAGCTAAGCTTGAAGAATGGTCTAGAATTTGGCAGCTGGGATTTAATGTTAAAAAAAATGCAAGGTCATGCATTTGGGCTGCAGCAATCCAAAGGAGCAATATAGTATAGGGGGTGAAGTACTTTTGTCCACCAAAGAAGAGCAGGACCTAGGCGTGGTTGTGTCTGATGATCTTAAAGTAACTAAACAGGTAGAAAAGGTGACGGCAAAAGCTAGAAGGATGCTTGGGTGCATACGGAGAGGAATGGCTAGCAGAAAAAAGGAGGTGATAATGCCTCTCTATAAGTCTTTGGTGCGACTTCATTTGGAGTATAGTGTGCAATGGTGGAGACCGCACTTTCAAAAGGATGGAGTCAGTGCAGAGGGTGGCTACTAAAATGATTAGTGGTCTTCATTATAAAGCATATGAGGACAGACTGAAGGATCTTAATATGTACACCTTAGAGGAAAGGCGGGATAGAGGTGATATGATTGAGATGTTTAAATACCTCCGTGGCATAAATGTTCAGGGAGAGAGCCTCTTTCAATTGAAAGCAAGTTCTGCTACGAGGGGACATGGGATGAGGGTGAAGGGAGATAGATTCAGGAGTGATATGCAGAAATATTTCTTTATGGAAAGAGTAGTTGATCCGTGGAATAGTCTCCCAGTGGAGGTGGTAGAGATGAGGACAGTAACTGAATTCAAAAAAGCATGGGACAAACACAGAGGCTCTCTAAAGGTAAAAAGGGGACTGTTGTAGTTGTTGATATGGAAGGACAGACTAGATAGGCCATGTGGCCTTTTTCTGTCATATTTCTATGTTTCCTGGGACATATGGCCTTGACTGTACATGCCGTTCGCCATGCTCGTGTGCGCATGCGAACGGCCCAATGGGCTTGGGCCACGTCTGGGTGTCTCGCAGCCTAGTCAAGTCTCTAGTCTGGTGGCAGGATCCCCAGAGCCTCCTTCGGGGCATTCCTTTCCAGATTCATCCACATGAACTCATCTTGACGATGGCCACCTCGCTGTTGGGCTGGGGAGCCCACTGCTGCCACCTCTGTACCCAGGGGCAGTGGTCACCCAAGGAATCTCAACAGCAGATCAACATGCTCGAGCTTTGGGGCAATCTGGTTGGCCTTGAAGGTCTTTGAGTAGCACCTGAGGGGCAGGTCAGTGCTCGTGCAGACTGACAACAGAGTTGCAAAGTTCCTCATAAACAAGGGGGGGGGCCCCCCCCAGGCTCCTGCTTCCTCTGCCGGTTGACATTGCGCAGGAGCATGATCCTAAGAGCTGTCTACCTCCCGGGCCAAGACAATGTCCTTGCTGACAGGCTCAGCAGGCTTCTCTGCACGCACGAGTGGTGCCTGAGTCCGCAGGTGGTTATCCACCTGTTCTGCCACTGGGGGACTCCGTCCATGGACCTGTTCACCAGCCTTGTGAACTCACAGCTCCCCTGCTTCTGCAGGCCAACACCACACCCGAGCAGGGTGGCCATGGGTGCCTTCCTCCTGAACTGGACCTCCAGGCTTCTGTATGCTTTCCCTCCCACTCCTCTCCTGGCGAGGACCTTCCACAAGATCCAGTATAACCAAACTTCTGTGATTCTTGTGGCTCCTTTGTGACCTTGACAACCTTTGGTTCCTGCTTCTAATCCAGCTCTCATCAGAGCCTCCGGTTTGCCTGGCCAGTGCCCCCAGCCTGCTGCCCCAGGAGGATGGGTGGGTGCTTCATCCAAACTTGGCCTCGTTATCCCTGGCAGCTGAACAGTTCTCTTTAGCCTTACTGTACCTCCCAGTGGAGATCAATGACGTTCTTGTGTTTAGAAAGGACTCGACGAGGCGGGCCTATGCCCTGAAGTGGCAGAAGTTTTCGATCTGGTGCTCTGAGCTCCAAATTTACCTGTTCTCTTGCTTCACCTGTTGGGTTCTCCAGTACCTTCTCCACCTTTCGCATGTGGGACCGAAATCCAACTCTGTCAGGGTCCACCCGAGCACCATCTCAGCCAACCACTTGCCCATCGAGGGCAAACCCCTCTCGGGACAGCCTCTTGTCTCTTGCTTCATGTCGGGCCTCCTACTTTCCAGACCCCCCATCTGGCCTCCACCGGCAGAAAGGGACCAGAACACGTGCTCATGCAGCTGACACAGCCGCCTTTCGAGCTGATAGCGATGTGCTCACTCCCGCATCTTTCCTGGAAGGTGATTTTCCTGGTGGCACTGACCTCAGTGCGGCGAGTCAGTGAACTTCAAGCCCTCATGGCCGAGGCCAACTGCACCAGGCTTTACAGGAACAGGGTGGTCCTTTGCACCCATCCCAAGTTCTTACTAAAGGTTGTATCTGATTTCTACCGCAATCAGGAGGTGGTCTTGCTGACTTTCTTCCCAAAACCTCATGCAGACCGGACATCAATGTTCCCTCTAACTGCGCTGGGTCCGCTGTCAACATTCCTGCCAGCGGGAGGAGGGGCAGAGCGATCTATTGCACTGCACCCCCCCAGGCAGGAATGTTGGCGGCGGACCCAGCACAGCTTAGAGGGAACATTGTCAGGCATCGGGGGTTCTGCATACACTCATTTGCAAGAGGGCTCTCATCTTCTACCTGCAACAAACCCAAGGGCATCGCAGATCCACCCAGCTCTTCATCGCCTACGATCCCAACTGCCTGGGGCTGGCAGTCACCATGCACACCCTCTCCATTTGGGTGGTGGACTGGATCACCTTTGCTCAGGCAAAGGCAGGCGCCCACTGGATCGTTGGGTCACCGTGCACAGCATCCACGCCAAGGCATCGTCAGCTTCACTGCGCTCCATGCCTCTGATGGACATCTGCTGGACTGTGACCTGGTCCTCCATGAATACCTTTGCTTCGCACTACTGCCTGGAGAGGGAATCCCGCTGGGACAGTGCCTTCGGCCAGGCTGTATTCTGTAGTCTGTTCGGGGTATAAGCAACTCCTGTCCTCTGACCCTTCTTCTGCAGCTACCGAGAGCTTGCCCCAAGGGCCCCAGGCTTCCTTCAGACATTGACTTCTGCTCATGGCTTCGTGGAGGTGCTTTTTGGTTTACAGGTTCGGTAGTCTGTAGCTGGGGAGTCCTATAAATGAGGACTGACTTCCTGCTTGTTTCTAGAGAAAGCGTAGTTACTCACCTGTAATGGGGTTCCTCAGGGACAGCAGGAATTAGTCCTCACTACCCTCGCACCTACTCTGAAGAGTTGCAATTTTTTGTCCTTCCCTTGCCATCTGCTTAGTAGGGCTCTAGCTCTGGTACCTGACTGAGCAAGATGGCACCTTTGGGTGGGAAGAGGACCATGCATGTATGGCAGAAATCCCAAAGACTTTCTTTGAAAGCTGGGGAATTGTTCTGCGTGGGCTCCAGCGGTGCCAACATCACCCATAAGTGAGGACTGATTCCTGCTGCCCCTGGAGAATACCTGTTACAGGTAAGTAACAATGTTTTTTTGCCAAACTAATAAATGTACTCAACAGCACTAAAAGTGACAGCGGATGATTTCACCTCCAGGAAAGAACTGTTAAATCTCTGATTTAGCGGAGAATTTTAAAAAAATCTGTATGCAGCACTGTAGATGGAAACACAATATTGCTGCTGCTTCCTTTCCAGTGTTCTAATGTGACAGACCTGACTTTTGTGGTTTGCCAGTACAAATGCTTATTACAGTACAAGTGTTACATATATATTTTGTCTTTAATTTAGAAGTCAAAATTGTATGCTGTGTGTGGTAAATCTGATACCAGTCTGAGCAAATCAGATTAAACTTTGATTCATCCCCTTCACTGTAAATAAATTTTACTTAAACTGGTCAGTCTTTTCTATAATGTGAAAAAGTGATGTCATGGGTAAGGGTGGCTGCTTACTGAGAGAGCTTTGTGCATCAAATTCAAGAAAGCAATTTATTAGCACAATCCACCCAAACAATTACTCACATTTGGCAGCCATTACCGTACAGGGGTCTGTGCAGTAAGCGATGGATGTCTGTCAGGCAAAAATAGATTTATAGACCACTAACGTGTAATGTTTTAAGCTGTTTTCAAGTCATAAAAACATAATGAAAATAAAAACTATAAACATACAGTTGGTATGGTGGGGTGTGAGAATTTTATCTTCAACCACTGGTTCAAAATTGCACCTGAATAAACCTTAAACAACAAGTGGGGGCTGCTGTCATAAATACTTCTCCCCTCCATTTCTGCTGATGCACCTCACAGTGACTTGAATTGCCTGTAAATCCTGACAGGATCTCAAAACTCAATCCAACTAGCACTACTGTAACACTCCCTGTAGATAATTTGTCCCCCTCCCCCCCTTCCTTCAAAATTCTAAATGCCAACCCATGACATCTCAAACATACTGTGCTCACAAATTGGAAGCTAATGTAAAACCTGTGCTGCTGCATTTTGAATCATCTGCAATCTCCACAGCAAAGAATCTGGCAACCCCCCATACAAGAGACTGCAGTAGTCCAAAACTGATATCACCAATGCTTGTATAACAATCCACATAGACCCCTCCTCTAAGTGAGGGCAGAGTTACATAGTATATAATGGCAGATAAAGACCAGTATGGTTCATCTAGTCTACCCAGTAAGTTGGCTAGGAATAGTTATACCCACCGCTCCATGCAGGTATAAAAGATATTTAAGTTTGTTTTGATTTCATCCTCTTGCGATAAACGAATCCACTTTTGTCACATGCTGTTTTGAATTCTGTCACTGTATTTTTCCCACTATCTCCAACAGGAGGGCATTCCAAGCATCCACTATCTTTTCAGTAGAAAAGCATTTCCTGACATTGCTTTTAAGTTTACCTCTTTGCAGCTTCATTTTATGCCCTCTAGTTTTACAGCTGCCTCTTCTTTGAAAAGGGTTCGTTTGTTCATTAATTTTTTTATTTTTTAAGTGCTGTCAAGTCTATGCTGACTCCTGGCGACCCAGCAGCCCCTGGGTTTTCTTGGCAAGGTATGACAAAGTAGATTGCCAGGCCTTTTCTTCCAAAGCAGTGGTGGGTAAAATGACTTGCCCAAGGTCTAAAGGAGTGCCAGTGGGAATCGAACCCTGATTGCTTGGGTACTAACCACTAGGCTATTCCTCTGCTCTTGTTTGTTAATACAGACTTCTAAATACTTTAAAGGGTATCCTATCTCCCCTATCCCTCCCCTCCTCTAGCACATACATATTTAGGTCTTCAAGTCTCTTCTCATATGTTTTCTGGCACAGGCTCAAAATCATTTTGTTCACCTTCTTCTGAACCGTTTCAAGTCTTTTTATATCCTTTGTGAAATATGATCTCCAGAACTGAACACAATACTCTATGTGGGGCTTCACCAATGACTTGTATAAGGGCATTAATACCTCCTCCTCTCTGTATGCAACCTGTCAACTTCTGACTTTGGCTACCACCTAGTCATATTGTTTCGCCACCTTGAGATCCTCAGACACTATCACTTTGAGCTCCCTCTCCTGGTCCATGCACATCAATCTGTCTTCCTCTATTACATACACCTTTGAATTTGTGAATCCTAAGTGCATGACTGCACTTCTTTGCATTAAATCTTTATTGCCAAGCAGTAGACTATTCTTCCAGTTTTTGTAGATCTTTCCTTATGTTGTCCATTTCCTCAGAGAAGTCCACTCTGTTGAAAAGGTTCATATGATCTGCAAAAGGGAAAACTTTTCCTTTCGGCCCTTCCACAATATTGCTCACAAATACATTAAATAGTACTGATCCTAGGACCAATCCCTGGGGTACTCCACTATTCAACTTCCTTTATTCTGACTGAATTCTGTTAAGGATCTATTTAAAAACTCCTTTAAAAGTCCTGCCCAGAACCTCTCAACTCTTTCAGTATTCTGGGATGTATCCCATCTGTCCTCATGGCTTTGTCTACTTTCACTTTTACAAGCTGTTCAATAACATCATCTATGAATGGTGTGGCATCTACTACATTCCTGTTTGTATATTTGTCAATCATGTGTGGTCCTTCTCCAGGATTTTCTTTTGTGAATACAGAGCAGTAGTATTTGTTTAGCATTTTTGCCTTTTTGATATCATTTTTCACAAATCTGTCCTCAGCACTTTTGAGTCTTGCAATTCCACATATGGTCTTTCTTTTATACCATGGACTACCCAAAAAACAAACCAGTCAGCAATAGAGGAGATCAAACCTAAGCTTTCTTTAAAAGCTTAGATGCCAAGACTTCAATTGCAAAGAGAGAGATCATTGGAGAAAGACATCATGCTTGGCAAGGTTGGAGGTCAACACAAAAAAGGAAGATCGGCAATGAGATGGATTGCTAGAATAATAGCAACTATAGGTGCCACTCTATCAACAATAAGCCGCCTGACTGAAGACCAAACACAGTTTAGGACAACTATCCAGAGGGTCACCATGAGTAGACACCCACTCTGGCACTTAACAACACCACCATTTTCTTTCTCTTTTACCTTTATCTTGTATTCTTTTCTGTGTTCCTCCTGTTGTTCTCTGGGAACAAGCAGGAAGTCAGTCCTCACATATGGGTGACGGCGCTGACAGAGCAAATCCCCAGCTTTCAAAGAAAGCCTTTGGGATTGCTACCATGCATGCAGAGGAGTCTGATCAGTCTCCTTTTTTCCACGAAGCCCACCAGACATCTGTTCTTGTCCCGGAAAAAGTTGATTTTCTCAAGTGTCTCATTCATCTCCGGTCTTGCGCCGGTACCTTTCCCGCCCCAACCTCGGTATCGGGTCAATTCCTTTTTACTTACGTTTTATTTTTCTTTTGGGCATCTTCGTACCCTTTTTTCTTCGCTGGCAGCCCAAAGGATCTTCGACCTTGCTGGGGTCCTTTTTCCTCCCATGGCTACCAGTGGGTTCAAAATGTATGATCAGTGTGGTAAGATTATGTCCCTAACCGACACACATGACTGCTGCCTCCGGTGCCTTGGCCCGGACCATGACACGGCAGTCTGTGGCCTGTGTAAGAAAATGTCTTCCAAGGCCTTGAGGAGACGCCAGCAGCAGCATGATAAAATTTTTCCCGACTGCCCTGTGCCTCCAAGAGCCAGGACCTCGTCCAAGGCCTCAAGGCCTCAGGAGGAGCACTCCAAACCAGAGTGTTGTCATGGGTCCTTGGAGAGGGGGTCTCCCTTGAGGGAACTGAAGAGAAAGAAGAAGCCCTCGAAGGCGGTGTCTTTGGATGGCTCCGATCGGCCAGGATCCTCCCGGGCCCTGTTGTGGAACCCTGCGTGTCCGCTCAAGACGTCAGAGAGGGAGCAGCCAGCCAAGATTCCCTGGAAGGATTCGGTCGCAGATCAGCTTTGGCAAGTACACACTGTCCTCATGCTGAGGGCTGCGGAACCACTGGGACTGCAGTCCAGGATGGCGGCCTTGGAGCACAGTGTCACTGCCTTCTTGGACCAGCAGCAGGTGCTGATGTACGGCACGTCCGGTTCCTCCGCCCCGACCACTGGGTATCTTGATGTCGAAGACATCCCCGGGGGCCAAGTCAATCCTCGAGGCCATGCAGGCCCAGGTAGATCCTCAGCCGAGGTCGCACACGGCCTCCCGCTCGTCGGGGCTGAGGTCATCACAGACGAGTCTGCCAGGCTCGAGCGTGTGGCGCTGGGACCCTCGAGGCCCGAGGAACACCGTGAGTCCTCCTCGGAGTATTCCAACTGGGAGACCGAGGACACCCGTTGGCACCAAGTTCTCCCTTCCAATTCCCCGGTCTCTGAACCTTGGAGATGTTCCCCACTGGAGAATATGGGCTTCTTGGACTTCGTCAGGGACATGTTCAAGGCCTTCTTTTTCCCTACCAAGACAGAGGAGGATCCTCAGGCCAACGAGCTCGAGATCCTCCAATACGAAGCTTCTCCCCGGAAAACCCTCATGGTGCCCATTCCTCCCATCCTGGAACGGTTTATGCTCCGCATGTGGGAGATGCCAGCGTCCACACCGGTGGTCAGCAAGCAGCTCGACTCGATGTAACGAGTCCGCCGGAGCCCTGTGTTTCAAAAGTCACAGCTGCCACACAACTCCATGGTTGTGGAGTCGGCCATGCGTCGACTGAAGAGTCAGAAGACGTACTCCTTGGTGCCCCCCGGCAGGGAGGCCCGCACCTTGGATGCCCTCAGCAGAAAGTGCTACCAGGGCTCGATGCTAAACTGCCATATCCAGGCCTACCAGCTGTACATGGGCATGTACCTGAGGGATTTGGCAAAGGAGCTCACCAGGTTCTCAGCTGGTCTCTCCGAGGAGCCTTTGCAGCGTTTCAAGAGCCTGTCCAAAGCCATCAGTGAGTGCTCCAATTTTATCTCTTGGGCGACCTATGACGGTTTCGAGTCGGCAGCCCAGGTAGCCACAGCAGGCATTGGTGCACACTGCCAAGCTTGGCTTCAGTCATCCGACCTCGAGCAGTGGGTACAGGACAAGTTGGTTGATGTCCCGTGTCAAGGGGAAAACCTCTTTGGCAAACCCATGACCGACAAGGCCGCAGAGCTGGAGACCGAGTTCATGACGAGGATTAGGCTCTCCAAGAAGACCACTGCCCCTCCCTGAAGGAAGGGCTCGGGTAAAAAGACCTTTTACCTGAGGAAGTCCACTGCTTACCGAAACAACCCCCCTTACCAGACCTCCCTGGCTCCCTAGCAAGGGCAGAAGGCCAAGGGACAGGGGCACGGCCCGCATAAGCAGAAGGCCCCCAGGCTCTGTCTCTGGCACAGCCTGGAGGGGGCTTTTGACTCCTGCAGCATGGCCCCTCTCCCACACGGAGGGCAGCAGCCTACAGGAGATAGCTCCCCACCTGTGGGCATAAAGGGTGAGGCAATCACCACAGATTCCTGGGCATTAAAGATGGTCAGGGAGGGTTACCACCTCCATCTGAGCCAAGTACCTCCACACTACTTCCCGGGAGAGCCCCTCAGGGCTCCCTTTCACCGGAACCTTCTTCTGAAGGAGTTGGCAGGCCTTCTCAAGGACCAAGCGGTGGAACCGGTGCCCCACCACTTCAAGGGCAAGGAGTTCTACTCCAGGTACTTCCTCATGCCGAAGAGGACAGGAGGCCTAAAGCCCATCCTCGACCTGTGCAACTTCAACAAATTCCTGGTGAGGGAGAAGTTCAAGATGCTCTCCCTTTGGACATTGCTGCCTTACCTCCGCCAGAGAGACTGGCTATGCTCCTTAGAACTAAAAGATGCCTATACTCACATCCTAATCCACCAAACCACAGGCAATACCTACGCTTTGTGGTGAGCGGCAATCATTTCCAATACAGGGTGCTTCCCTTCAGCCTAGCCTCAGCCCTCAGGGTATTCACAAAGTGTCTGGCAGTGGTCGCCGTCTTTCTCGGGCTCCAGGGGATATTTGTCTTCTCCTATCTTGACAACTGGCTCATTAAGGGTGCTACAGCCCCCAAAGTGCAGCAGGCCATGACATGCACAACCCAGGTCCTGCAACACTTGGGTTTCGTTATAAATTACCACAAGTCAAACCTTTGCCCATTGCAAGGGCTGGAGTTCATTGGGGCAAGAATTGACAGACTGTAGACAGGGCAGCCAGGCTCATGACGCTAGCCAGAGATATGCAGCACCGCTCCTTGGTGCCAGCCAGGCATCTTCTGCACCATCTCAGGCACATGGCCTCCACAGTGCATGTCACTCCAGATGCTCGCCTCCACATGTGAACAGCACAGTGGTGCCTCAGGGGCCAATGGTCCTAGGCCACGGGACACCATCAGGACAGAGTCCAAATGATCTGCCAGCTGGTAAAGTCCCTGATCTGGTGACTGTCACCCCAGCACTTGGAGGCGGGGATGCCTTTCCAGACCCCCAACCACTCGAGGGTCCTCGCCACAGATGCCTCCCCCTACTGGGCTGGGGAACCCATTGGGAGGGATATCGCACCCAGGGCACTTGGTCCCTGGACGAGAGCGCTCAGCAGATCAACCTCCTGGAGTTGCGGGCCATTCATCTCGCACTGAAGGCCTTTCATCATTGCCTAGGCCACCAGTCAGTCCTAGTTCAGAAGGACAACCAGGTGGCCATGTTCTATGTGAACAAGCAGGGAGGCAAGGGGTCCCATGCCCTCTGCCAGGAAGCCATGGATCTGTGCTCTTTTGCAGTTCATCAGGGCATCCGTCTCAGAGCAGTATACCTACCGGGCCAAGACAACTTGTTGTCCGACAGACAACATAATTCTCCAGCCGCACGAGTGACAGCTGGACACAGAGGTAACCAGCAGGCTTTTCCAGACCTGGGGGGAACCGGTGATGGACCTGTTTGTAAGCCCAGACAATCACCAGTTACTCTGTTTCTGCTCGCGGCAGCTTCACCCCACCAGCGTGGCCGCTGATGCCTCCCTGGTCTCATGGTCAGAGGGACTTCTGTACACTTTCCCTCCGACACCACTGATCGCCAGGAACTCTGTTCAATTCTCCACGACAGGGCCTCAGTCATCTTGGTAGCTTCAAGGTGGCCTAGACAACCATAGTTTCCACTGCTTCTGCAGCTGGTGGTGGAGGACCCCATACCCCTGGGGTTTAAAAAAGGTTTGGACAAGTTCCTGGAGGAAAGGTCCATAAACCATTATTAAAGGGGACCCGGGAAATACACTGCTTGTCCCAGTACAAGCATTTGGAACCTGTGTCATTAGGGGAATCTGCTAGGTACTTGTGACCTAGATTGGCCACTGTTGGAAACAGGATACTGGGCTTGATGGACCTTGGTCTGACCCAGTATGGCATATCTTCTGTTCTTATTCTGACCTCGCATTCCCGAATACATGGCCTTTCTGATAATGTTTCAGGATCCAACTCCTCACAAACCAATACCTCTGTCTCCTGCATGGTTAAGTACCATATGACTGTCCTCCAAACACTCACACTGTCTCCAAACAGGTGTTTATCTTTTGAGGGTAGACAATATCCTACCCTAATGGCACCATGGTCTGGATGCCACAAGCATTTAAAAGAGTTTGTTTCACTTGAACACTTTGGGCACCTTATTCGACTGCCCTAATGGTTAAGGGAAAGCAACCGAGGCTCTTGGTCAGGAGGGCATGTTTTGTGGGTATACTTGTATATTATGCCATTGGGTGGAGGCCAACTCCTTCCTTTTGGGAATGGAAGAACCAACTCCAGAATTTAGTGCAAATGGAACGCTTGACCTCTAGAGGCTCAGAGAGGCATGAAGATTTTCTTGGGCCTATAAGGTGATTATATAACTTTGCTATGCTCAGAGCATGGAATGAACTCTTCTTGATCCTTTAATTCTACTACATGGGGCACTGCTCTAGGAGTCCTTCCTAGGGCAAGGCCATGCTAGTCGAATGAGCATGAGGTATGATGGTGAATGTGTGATAAAGTTGGAGGAGAGGAGAAGAGCGATGCCATGTTAGTTGCAAGGGGAAGGTTAAGAGGGAACTAACTTTGGTGACCTGGTATCATTGTGGATCTAAAGGGATGATCAGGGCTGTTGCAACCATTATGTGAACTAGGTCATCGCCTAGAGCAACAGCCCTCTTGGGGCACCCATTACCCTCCTGTCACCCCTCTTGGAACAAGCAGCAGCGGCAATGGCCACAAACAGCCACATGGCGCTTACCTTTAAACTTTGACTCTGGGGGCTGTTAGCATCAAGCGTCAAAGAAGCAGAAGCAGATTTCCTGCTGAAAACAGGAAGTCGGAATCAGAGAGGGGGTGGAAGCAAACAGCTCTGTGGTGCCGATTTAAAGGTAAGTGTTGTAGGGCTGTTTGCAGCCATTGCTGCTGCATGTCCCGGCAGTGGCAGCAATGAGCATTGGACAGAGGAGTGCAAGGGTACCTATGGTGCCTTATATCAGCCCTGGGGCTGATGAGTTTCAGTTAAAAGTTCATTTTCCTAGTTGTTGCTGGAAGAAGGTAGATGGGGCAGGGAGGGAGTGAAGGGATGGTGGGGGCGACTGAAAGAAAGTGTATAAATGTAATAATATTTATTTATTTATTTAGTATACATTTGTATACCACTACTTCCAGCGATCAGCAGCGGTTTCTTTTTGATTACAGTATAAATTGTTTATGGATAAGCATGATAAAATGTTTATTATCATCAGAAGAACAACTAACATAAGAGTTTGTTTATAGCTGTGGTAAGCACGAAAAGCATGTGCAGGCCAAAATGACACTGGGCAACGCCATGACAGATGCAGAGGAAAACACCTCAAGACAGGAAGGGAAATGTGAAAGCCCCCAAGCCCCAGTCGCAGAAAGCAAACTCAGCGAGTGCTTCTTGGAGAACAGAGGTGAGGATAGTAAGCGTAGTTGCTTACCTGTAGCAGGTATTCTCTGGGAACAGTAAGAATTAGTCCTCACATATGTGAAGGGATGAGTCACACACGGAATGCTTTCATGTGGGTGGCGATCTGATTGGAAAGCCCCAAGCTTCTTTTATTGGCAATTTAACAATTACATTATGTGTAATCCATTACATACAAGCGTGTCTTCTACTGATTGGTTGCTTGTGCTTGTACAGGAGCTGCCGCACCCGTTGGGCTGTGATCAATACTTTTCTACTAAGCTTGTCTATCGCAGAGCCTTCTGCCACGCCTTTATACAAGCCCTGACTTTTCAGGGGCTTTAGGCGTTTGGGAAGGCTACATCTCCCCCTTCTGTGTTTAATTTTGGGAGAGAGGAGTATTGGGAGAGAATTTTATACATGTACGGAAATTCACTGGGTGGGGGCCTTTGATAGGGGAATTGGCAGAAGGGAGTACATCGTGCCAGCAAGGTGGGCAAGCATTGGAGAAAGCAGCACAAGGCAATGAGAACAAACAGGATACTCAAGGCATATTGTACAATTACTTGCAGCCATCCGGAGCAAGGAAGCCAAGACCACAGAGAATCCCACCACTGGGGAAGAATGTCCTGACGAATGGAACTTGTAATGTCATGAAGAGCTCGTAATTCCTGTTCAATGGTTTTGCTATTATCCGAAAGATTAAAACAACACATATTTTGCACCGTTTCGCAGCCATGATGATGTAGGAGCAGTAGATAATCAATCGCCGCCCGATTTTCTAACACAGCATTCCTAATTTGATGCTGTTCATGATTTAACGCGGCAGTCGCTATAGAAGTGTGATTTATTGCCTTAGCTAATGCACAGGCAAGTTTATTAAGTTGTCTGGAGTTACCAGCAGCCAAGCCTGGAACTCCTACAAGGGAGACGGCCAGAGATACATATTCTGCTTGAGAAAGTAGACTAACATTGCTATCACAATCAGAAGACAACGCTACTCTGAGCTGACGTTGAATACGGGGAATTGGTTTGGGGATTTCAGTCATCATGGCTACGGTGAGGCGATTTAAACAACATTGAGCGAGGGATAGATTGGCTGGAATGTATTTCCAAGTATGTTGCCCACATGTAAAGAACCATCCCGAGGGTAAATTAAACATGAGCCCAATTGTAAGATACATTGACAAAGGCTGAACATTTCCATAAAGATTCTCCAGTAGGAATACAATGATGACCAATGGTACATTTTTCATATTGTGTACAATTTACAATACGTGCACAGGTAAGGTTTTCATGATTAGCCACATGAGGGGTATACAAAGAAAAGGCATTAAAGGGTAGCTGTTTGGAGGTACAGCCCCAACTAGGAAGAGTAGTATACGAGATTTGAGAATCAGTCATAAAGGCAGAGAGTCCAGAGATATTTCCAATATGTCCTGGCGCTTTGCAGACCGGAATCAAGCAGGACCCGAGCAGGGTATGCATATCCAACCCTTGTTGAAGACAGAAATGAGAAGTATTGACAACACTTGCCAATTGCTCCCATATGTTGTGAGACATTGCTGAATGTCCCCTTCATCTCTCAGAGGATCTCTCAGGGGAGTTTCCATGTCGGCTCTGGTAATTCCAATTAGTAAAGTGAAGAATAACAGGATAGACAATGAATTGTGAGTGATTTGAGTGAGAATGGCCACAGTCAGATTTTCCGGTGTATGTGGTAATTGTTGCGTTGTAAGAGCAGTTTATGCCTGTTGTGTTAGACATTTAACTTGCCCCCAGGTAATGTCATTGGCTTCTCGGGAGCTCTTGGTCTGTCGAGGCAACGGAGTCGTCTGATTCAGGTTGATGTTGAAGTTCGGTATGGGGTTCGAGAGGCTCTGATGCCACGCCATGCTTCTCTACGTCTCTTTCTCGGGCTGGCCGGACGTGACGAGCTGGAACCCAACAAGGGCCTGCAGGAGAAAGCACAGCACCATGTCCCCGCCCCCATGTTAGTAGTGGTACGGGACCTTTCCAAGTGGGGTCAGGAGGCTGTCTATACCAGACATAAGGTTGAGGAAGAGGGACTGTTGTTTGAAAATGCCTATCATAAGTTGTGTCATTTTGAAAGATATTCAATTGATTAAGAGTAAATAAAACTAAATTAACTTGCTCCTGTATACTTCGGAGATTCGGAGGACATTTCCCACCCTTTAATTGTTTTTGAAGTGTGGTCTTAAAGGTGCAATTTGCCCGCTCCACTATAGCTTGGCCAGTGGAATTATAAGGAAGACCATGATGTAATGCATTGTGCCATTGGGTGCAGAAATGAGAAAAGACAGAGGAGGAATAGGCAGGGGCATTATCGGTTTTGATTGTGCGGGGGCGCCTCATGGCCGCAATAGAGGCCAGGACATGGGCAATCACATGTCGAGCTGTTTCACCTCTCTGGGGTGTAACCCACATATAATCGGAATAGGTATCTATAGATACATGTAGGTATTTCCAGGGGGTGAAGCGGGGTTCATGGGTAACATCCATTTGCCAGAGTTGGTTGGCGGTTAGTCCTCTGGGATTGACTCCGAACTCAGGTGAATGATGAGCAGTGGTACAATGTGGGCAGGAATGGACAATGTCCTGCACCTGTATTAATGGGAGTGAAAATTGTTTGGATAGGGCTTTGGCATTTTGATGAAAGAAGGCATGGCTGTCAAAGGGATCAGTGAATAATGCACAGAAATTATGAAGAGAATGGTCCGCGATTGCATTGCCACGGGTTAAAAACCCTGGCAGGTGCTGATGACTACGAATATGAGTGCAGAATAGCGGGGCTTGTCATTGTGACAACAGATATTGTAAAGAGAGAAATAGAGCCATGAGATTTCGGTCAATCGCTGGGGTAATATAGGCACCGGGGAGCTGGCACACCAAATTGACAACGTATTGAGAATCGACAACCAAATTGAAGGATTGAGGGAAAGGTTTTAAGGCTAAAATCACTGCAGCTAGCTCAGCTCGCTGAGCGAATGTCTGAGGCATTGTAAACCAGGTATGCCATTCACTAGTGAGGTGGGCAGCAACAACCCCACGGGTTTTGCTGCCGTCAGTAAAAACAGTAGGTGTGTGGAGGAGGGGAGCAAGGGCTAGAGGCTCAGTAAGTCTGATGGGGGTAGACATGTAGACAGGGGCGGCCCAAGGGGGGTGCGGGGCCATGTGCGGAGACTCGGTGCGGGGCCTCATTTGCATAAGTGGCCTTATTTGCATAAATATTTGCATAATGCTAACATACACTAACTTTTAGTAAACATGTCTCTTAATGAGTGTATGGATAAAGACAGACTAAAAGATTTCTACATTACTATAATCCAGTGCCAACCGCCAGGCACATTAGGAACTACTACAAACACTGCCCATTTAGAACCAATAGCAAACCCGCCGTATCCTAACAGCACTACCAGGACTCACAAAGCACCATACCCTACCTATCAAAAGGCAACACTGCAAATATTAAACCAATACATTTCAGAGAACAACAATACATGACCTACTGGGGAAAGAGAACAAGTGGCAATGTCAAATAGGAATTACATAAACAGAATACCTCAGCTCAGTTACACATGCAGAACATAGACCATCACCAAACAAGGAATCACAATTTAGAAACAGGAAGGCAATAATTAAACTGGGAACCCCAAAAGCCAAACTTGGAATGTACAACAACACTGTAGAAATAAAACTATAAATTAATTTCTTCTTGTACCAAACAAAGCGCAGACGTTAATGATGCACATTTCCCAGAGCTTTCATATTCCAGTTAATAAATTCAAAATAAAGAGATATCTTTCTACCTTTTGTGCATTTTTTTTTCAGTTGCTATTGCTCCAGCCACTTTCTTCTGGTTTCTTCATGTTTTCTGCTAACTCTCCATCATCTGCTGTCCATTTGTCCTTTCTTCTCTCTTCTAGTTTTTTTTTCCATTCTCTCTCTCTACATCTGCTTTAACATACTAATCTTTCTCCTTTTGCTCTTTCCTCATTCCTATTTCATCCACTCAAATTTTACCCCTCCATCCTCAATCCCCACTTACTCTCCCAATACCAAGCCAATTGTAGATTTTTTATCCCTCCCACACAAAATATTTTTCCCCTCTCCATTTTACTCTCCCAGCCCCATCCCATTCTAATCCTCCCCCAACATCAGCTCCCTTCTAGTTCCAGCCTCACCCAGCATCCATTCCCTTCTAGTCCCTGCATCAGCCCATTTCCAGTCCTAGCCCCCCATCAGCCCATTTCCAGTCCTAGCAACCAATGTTCCCTCTAATTTTCTGTAGGCTGTGTGCGCATAAAATATCAGCTGTGCAGCTTTTGAAGGAAGGTTAAATTTTTGTGCGCCACATAACAACACTTGGAGTTATATACTTTAAAATTTGACTACATGTCAGAATACAGCATGTACACCACATTGATTGCACTAGAAAATATTGTAGAACTTGTGAAAACTATAAATACACAACAACTTTTCAATTTTAAGAATGTCTGTGTTGTTTTCTATCAGAATCAGAACCGTAATTTTTGTGCGCTCTGTTGTAAAGTATGTGCGCTCACTCAGCGAGGTGTGTGCGTGCGCACACGTGCACAGCTTAGAGGGAACAGTGCTAGCAACCCACCAACCCAATACCAGTCCTAGCACCCCCATCAACCCACTTTCAGTCCTAACCCCGTCAACCCATTTCCAGTCAGCCCCCATAGCTCATTGCCAGTCCTAACCCCCCCATCAACCCACAACCCATTACCAGTCCTAACCCCATCAGCCCACCTCAAGTCCTACCCCCTCCCCATCAGCCCATTTCCTGTCCTAGCCCCCCCATAGCCCATTATCAGTCCTAACCCCCCCATAGCCCATTACCAGACAGCCCCCATCAGCCAACAGCCCATTACCAGTCTTAACCCCCCCATAGCCCATTACCATTTCTAACCCCCCCAACAGCCCACAGCCCATTACCAGTCCTAACCCCATCAGCCCACCTCAAGTCCTAACCCCTCCCCATCAGCCCATTTCCTGTCCTAGCCCCCCCCATAGCCCATTACCAGACAGCCCCCATCAGCCAACAGCCCATTACCAGTCTTAACCCCCCCATAGCCCATTACCATTTCTAACCCCCCCAACAGCCCACAGCCCATTACCAGTCCTAGCCCCGTCAGCCCACCTCAAGTCCTAACCCCTCCCCATCAGCCCATTTCCTGTCCTAGCCCCCCATAGCCCATTATCAGTCCTAACCCCCCCATAGCCCATTACCAGTCCTAACCCCCCATCAGCCCATTACCAGTCCTAACCCCATCAGCCCACCTCCAGTGTTAAACCCCCATCAGCCCATTTCGTCCTAATCCCCATCTCCCTATTTTCTGTTTAAGCCCCCCCATACCCCATTACCAGTCCTAACCTCCCCATCAGCCCACTCCCAGTCCTAATCCCACCAGCCCATTTCCAATCCTAATCCCCATCACCCAATTTTTAGTTTAAGCCCCCCATAGCCCATTAGCAGTCCTAACCCCCCATCAACCCACTTCCAGTCCTAATCCCATCAGCCCATATAAAGACTTAGCTCCTCCATAGCCCATCACCAATCCTAACCCCCCCAGCCCCCCCATAGCCCATCACCACTCCTAACCCCCCCAAGCCCATCACCACTCCTAACCCTCCCATAGCCCATCACCACTCCTAACCCCCCCAAGCCCATCACCACTCCTAACCCTCCCATAGCCCATCACCACTCCTAACTCCCCCCAGCCCCCCCATAGCCCATCACCACTCCTAACCCCCCAGCCCCCCCATAGCCCATCACCACTCCTAACCCCCCCCAGCCCCCCATCACCACTCCTAACCCCCCCCAGCCCCCCCATCGCCCATCACCACTCCTAACACCCCCAGCCACCCCATATCCCATCACCACTCCTAGCCCCCCAGCCCATCAGCACTCCTAACCCCCCCAGCCCCCATAGCCCATCAGCACTCCTAACCCCCCCAGCCCCCCATAGCCCCCATAGCCCATCAGCACTCCTAACCCCCCCCCAGCCCCCCATAGCCCATCAGCACTCCTAACCCCCCCAGCCCATCAGTACTCCTAACCCCCCCCAGCCCCCCATAGCCCATCAGCACTCCTAACCCCCCTCCAGCCCATCAGCACTCCTAACCCCCCCCCCCCCCCAGCCCAGCCCAGCCCAGCCAAAATTTATTTTTAAAAAAAGCTGTCTTCTCCCGCTGCCGGGGCCGCCGCGGCAGAATCGAGTGTGCCGCGGGGCCCCCCCTGCCCAGCAGAGCCTGCCCTCCCCTGTATCCGCTCTCTCGTACAGCTGCCTGCAGTCTCACGCGCCGGCTTTCAGAGCGCGAAGGGACTAGTTTCCCTTTCGCGGCTCTGTTAAGCCCGCGGGGGCTGATGGGAACTTCCCATCAGCCCCCGCGGGCTTAACAGAGCAGCGAGGGAGAAACTCTCCCCTCGCGCTCTGAAAGTCGGCGCGTGAGACTGCAGGCAGCTGTACGAGAGAGCGGATACAGGGGAGGGCAGGCTCTGCTGGGCAGGAGGGGCCCTGCGGCACACTCGATTCTGCCGCGGCAGCCCCGGCAGCGGGAGAAGACAGCTTTTTTTTTTTTTTTTAAATTTGACTTTAGGATCAGAATGTTTTTTGCGCGGGGCCCCCTGAAACGCGGGGCCCTGTGCAAAAAACATTCTCGCTCAATGGACGGGACGGCCCTGCATGTAGAGAGAAAGTCATAAGAACATAAGAACATAAGACATGCCATACTGGGTCAGACCGAGGTCCATCAAGCCCAGTATCCTGTTTCCAACAGTGGCCAATCTAGGTCATACGTACCTAGCAATATCCCCAAAAGACACAGGTTCCACAATGCTTGTACTGGGTCAAGCATTGATATCCTGGGTCCCTTTTTAATAGTGGTTTATGGACCTTTCCTCCAGGAACTTGTCCAAACCTTTTTTAAACCCAGCTATACTAACAGCCCTTACTACATCCTCCGGTAACAGATTCCAGAGTTTGATTACACGTTGAGTGAAAAAATATTTTCTCTTATTTGTCTTAAATAGTTTACCCTGTAGCTTCATTACATGTCCCCTAGTCTTTCTGTACTCTGATAGCGTAAACAATTGATCCACGTTTATCCGTTTCACTCCATTCATTAATTTATAGACCTCTATCTTATCTCCCCTCAGCCGTCTCTTCTCCAGGCTAAAGAGCCCTAACCTTCTTAGCCTCTCTTCATAGGAGTAGCCTTCCATCCCCTTCACCAATTTGGTGGCTCTTCTCTGTACTTTTTCTAATAACGCTATGTCCTTTTTAAGATACGGTGACCAGAATTGCACACAATATTCAAGGTGCGGTCGTACCATGGAGCGATACAGAGGCATTATAATATCCTTTGTTTTATTCTCCATCCCTTTCCTTATGATACCTAGCATTCTATTTGCTTTCTTGGCCGCCGCTGCACACTGGGCGGAGGGTTTTAACATGTTATCCACGATGACTCCTAAATCTTTTTCCTGGGTGGTGGTTTCTAATGTGGAGCCTTGCATCGTGTAACTATAGTGTGAGTTGTTCTTTCCTAGGTGAATAACTTTGCACTTGTCCACATTAAATTTCATCTGCCATTTGGATGCCCAGTCTTCCAATTCATCCAGATCCTTCTGCAGTTTTCCACAATCCTCTTGGGTTTTAGCAACTTTAAAGAGTTTTGTGTCATCTGCAAATTTGATAACCTCACTAGTTATTCCCTTTTCCAGGTCATTTATGAATATGTCAAAAAGCAGCGGACCCAGTACAGATCCCTGGGGTACTCCACTATTCACCTTTTTCCATTGGGAATATTGGCCATTTAGCCCTACCCTCTGCTTTCTATCTTTTAACCAGTTCCCGATCCACAATAGTACACTGCCTCCTATCCCATGACTTTTTAGCTTCGCCAAAAGTCTCTGATGGGGGACTTTGTCAAAAGCTTTCTGAAAGTCCAGATACACTATATCAACCGACTCACCTTTGTCTACCTGTTTATGCACACCTTCAAAAAAACATATCAGATTAGTAAGACAAGATCTTCCTTGTCTAAAGCCATGTTGGCTGTCTCCCATTAGGCCATGACTATCTACATGCTGTGTAATTTTGTTCTTTATGATGGTTTCTACCATTTTCCCTGGTACTGACGTCAGGCTCACCGGTCTGTAATTTCCTGGGTCACCCCTGGAACCCTTTTTAAAAATTGGTGTTACGTTGGCGACCCTCCAATCTTCAGGTATTACAGATGATTTTAATGAAAGTTCACAGATTACCAATAGCAGGTCTGCAATCTCATATTTCAGTTCTTTCAACACTCTGGGATGTATACCATCCGGTCCAGGTGATTTGCTACTATTCAGTTTATCAAATAGTTGTAATATATCTTCCCGGTGTAGCGATATTTCTCTCAATTCCTCGCAGTATCACCTTTAAATACCACTTCAGTCTTGGGTAACATCCCTACATCTTCCTCAGTAAAGACCGAAGCAAAGAATTCATTCAGTCTCTCTGCTATAGCCTTGTTTCCTCTTACTGCCCCTTTTACCCCTCTATCATCTAATGGTCCAATTGACTCTCTCACAGGCCTTTTGCTACGAATGTACTTGAAAAAGTCTTTATTTCGTGTTTTTGCTTCCGTAGCAAGTTTCTTCTCAAATTCCCGCTTTGCCTGCCTTATCAATGGCTTTGCATTTAACTTGCCAGTGCTTGTGCTGTTTCCAGTTTTCATCATTTGGCTCTTTTTTCCATTTCCTGAAGGTTGCTTTTTTGGCAGCAACAACCTCTCTGACCTCACCTTTAAACCATGCTGGCAGTTTTTTGGACTTTCTTCCACTTTTCTTAATGCGTGGAATACAGCTGGTCTGGGCTTCGAGGATAGTATTTTTAAATAACACCCAAGCTTGCTGTAAGTCTTTAACCTTTGGAACCGCTCCTTTTAGTTTTTTCCTAACTATATTCCTCATTCTATCATAGTCTCCCTTTTGAAAGTTAAAAGGTAGTACTGTGGATGCCTTTACTATCTGTCCTCCACTAATTAAATCAAACATGATCATACTATGATCACTATTGCCAAGTGGTCCCAACACCCTTATTTCTTGCACCAGAATTGGCGTTCCACTAAGGACTAGGTCCAGTATGGCTTCCCCTCTGGTCGGTTCATGAACCAGCTGCTCCAAGAAGCAGTCATTTATTCCATCTAGAAACTTTATCTCTTTAGCTTGTCCTGCTGTGACACTGACCCAGTCGATACCGGGGTAATTGAAATCACCCATTATTACTACTCTGTTGTGACTTTTGTTAGCTTCCTTGATTTCTTTGAGCATTTCATCATCCATTTGTTCATTCTGGCCAGGTAGTTGATAGTATACTCCAGCTGCCATCACCTTCCCCTTCATAAATGGAATTTCAATCCATAGAGATTCTACAGCAAATTTTGTTCCCTGCAAAACTTTAATCCTTTCTGACTCAATGCCCTCTCTAACATAGAGCACAACACCTCCACCAATTTGATCAGCTCTATCATTACGATATAGTGTGTATCCAGGTATCACAGTGTCCCACTGGTTATCCTCCTTCCACCATGTCTCTGAGAGTGCAATCATTTCTAACCTCTCATTTAGTGCTATATATTCTAACTCTCCCATCTTATTGTTTAGACTTCTAGCATTGGCATACAAGCATTTTAGAGACTGTATTTTATTCATATTAATCTGGCTATTGGTAGGCAGAGGTAATTTGGAATCTTTATGCTCTGTCTGCTCCTTACTCAAGGGCATTTGGGCTACTATACTCCCTTTTGGAACCTCACTGCTTTTGGTAGTATCCTTCAAGGATACCTTTGTCCGAACCATGCACTCCTGGGTGACTGTCGGCTTTCCCCTATTTTCTAGTTTAAAAGCTTCTCTATCTCTTTTTTAAAGGTTAATGCCAGCAGTCTGGTCCCATCCTGATTAAGGTGAAGCCCATCCCTTCGGAAGAGCCCCCCTTTCCCCAGAATGTTCCCCAGTTCCTAACAAATCCAAAACCCTCATCCTTGCACCATTGTCTCATCCACGCATTGAGACTCCGGAGCTCTGCCTGTCTTTTGGGTCCTGCACGTGGAACAGGAAGCATTTCGGAGAACGCTATCCTGGAAGTTCTGGATTTAAACTTCCTACCTAAAAGCTTCAATTTAGCCTCCAGAACTTCCCTACCACATTTTCCTATGTCATTGGTACCAACATGTACCAAGACAGCAGACTCCTCCCCAGCACTATCTATGATCCTATCTAGGCGGTGCGTGAGGTCTGCTACCTTCGCACCAGGCAGGCATGTTACCAGGCGATCCTCACGTCCACCAGCCACCCAGCTATCTACATTCCTAATGATTGAATCACCAACTATAACAGCTGTCCTGACCCTCCCCTCATGGGGACATGGCCCTGGAGAAACGTCCTCGGTGCGAGAGGGTTTTACATCACCTGGAGGACAGGTCCTAGTTACAGGATCACTTCCTGCCACACCAGGGTGATGCTCTCCTGTCACGTGACCTCTCTCCTCCATGGCAACAGGTATGCTGCCAGACTGGAAGTGGGACTTCAGGACTATATCCCTGTAGGTCTCGTCCATGTACTTCTCTGTCTTTCTTATGTCTTCCAGGTCTGCTACTCTAGCCTCTAGAGAACGGACTCGTTCCCTGAGAGCAAAGAGTTCTTTGCACTTAGTGCATACGTAAGACCTCTCACCAACTGGGAGAAAATCATACATGTGACACTCAATGCAAAAGACCGGAGAACCCCCATCTCGTTGCTGGACTTCTGTCTGCATCTTAGTTTAAAGCTTGTGTTTAGGTCTTTTAAATTCTGTATATAATAAGGATTGGTGTGGATGCTTATACCAATAAAAGTGTATCTAATACCCCTAATACACCTTGTGTACCTGAAGCTTAAGTAATTAATCTCAGGTCCTCTGTGTATGACTGATTTGGATAACGAGCTGCACCTGAGAGCAGCCCCTTTCCTCTAAGATGTGCAAGTACCTATAAAACTACAATTACCCCAGGGGTGGGTGGGTGCTGGGGAGGGAGGGAGGGAGATAAGTCCTATTAAAGAGGGCAGTTACAAGGTACCCTGTCCTGAACCCTCAGCAAGGGGGAAGGGGGTACCACACAAAGCCCAGTTAGTTGAGAGAGGCAAGGTAAGTTATAGCTGAGAAGGCTGAACTAGCACACCACTAAGACAAACAATAAATAATTAATTAATAAACAGCTAGAACTCACAGCAAGGTGTCACAGGAGACAAATATCCACTTCTCTAGCAGAGCACTGTAAAAAGCACTGCTCTTCTCTGATCAGAGAAAAGCAGACTAAAACAGACTATGCACACGTGGAGGAAACAGGAAGAAGGCTACACAATTCCTCAGCAGGGGGGGGAGGGGGAGGATTCACTCAGGCAGGCTAGGACAGGAAAAAAGGTTTAACACACAGCAGGTTCTGGGGAGAGAGATTTAATTTAAAATGAACAGTTAACCTGGCTACCACACAAAGCCCAGTTAGTTGAGAGAGGCAAGGTAAGTTATAGCTGAGAAGGCTGAACTAGCACACCACTAAGACAAACAATAAATAATTAAATAAACAGTTAGACAAACAATAAATAATTAATTAATAAACAGCTAGAACTCACAGCAAGGTGTCACAGGAGACAAATATCCACTTCTCTAGCAGAGCACTGTAAAAAGCACTGCTCTTCTCTGATCAGAGAAAAAAGTCGTGGGTCTTTAGGGTAATGATATGAAATCTTGCCGACAAACCCTTCAAGAGAAACTTGAAGAACTTGATTACGTTCCCACAGATACCTGAAGTTCTGTTTTGAAAATGGCACTGTGAGTTTATTTATTTATTTATTTATGTAGCTGCATTTATATCCCGCTTTTCACCGGGTCAAAGCGGTTGGGGGATACATTTAACACGAGGGGATATGAGACACATACACTAATACTTACAGGGAACACGGGCAATGGAGGGTTAAGTGGCTTGCCCAAGACCACAAGGAGCACCTGCGGGACTAGAAACCCCAGTCCTTCCTTCAGATCCCACCCTATGATGCGGAGGCTGCGAGCACGGAGCTTCATGATCAACTGGGCTATGGCCTCCGCCTTAGTGACTATATTTTTTGCTGGCGTGTGAGGTAAGTAGAGCCATTCAATTATGCAAACATGATCCCTGTCCTTGGGTGTGATTAGTACAACAGTGGGAAGCTGTTCTGTTGGCAAAATTAGGCCATGAAGTAATTGACATATTGGTGAAATGCGATCGACCCATTGTTGGGTCAGAACAATGTTAATTTTTTCAATGGCCTGTTGTGCGGAAGGAGTAATCTGAATATGATCCGCAGGGTGTTTTCCCTCAGTCAGCAGAGAAAACAAAGGACTAAGCAAAGAGGTCAGTAAGTTATAGTATGGCCGGACCCAATTCAATGTTCCCAACAGTTGTTGCAACGTTGCTAGGTTCAAGGAATGGGGAAGGCGCAGAGCTGGCAAAACGGGGGTTGCATAGGTGTGCAACAATTTGTGACCGAGATAAAGATATGGTTGTTGTCGTTGAACCTTTTCCGGAACTATCATTAACCCATAAACTTTTAAGAGGCGGGTTAAGTCATCAATCCAGGTATCTGGAATTTGCATGGCGGCCACTAGAATATCATCCATATAGTGATAGACCAGAGCTTGGGCATAGCGCTGTCTAAAGGGAGCAAGTGCTTGCTGCACAAAAAGCTGGCATAAAGTGGGGCTATTAAGCATGCCTTGAGGGAGAACCCGCCATTGATATTGCAGGGTGGGAGCACCATGGTTCAGGGCGGGTATCGTAAATGCAAATTTTTCAGCATCTTGAGGGGCAAGTGGGATAGTAAAAAAACAATTCTTTAGATTCGCGACAAGGACCTCATAGCCTGCAGGAATCAAATTTGGATTGAGTGTCCCGCATTGCAGAGGACCCATGGGCTGTATGCACTGATTAATAGCTCTTAAATCATGTAACAGGCGCCACTTACCATTTCTTTTCCGTATTACAAAAACAGAGGAATTCCATGGACTCGTGGAAGGTTCGATATGGCAAGCTATGAGTTGCTCAGCAACAAGGATGTGCAATGCTTGCATTTTCTCTCGTGGGAGGGGCCATTGTTCCACCCATATGGGGGCGGTAGTAAGCCATGTAAGAGAAAGCGCTGTCGTCATGTCTCTAGTACCAACCTGGCTTGGTATTGGGAGAGAAGGTCTCGGCCCCACAAGTTTAAGTGGACAGGAAGAATATATGGGCGGACAAGCGCTGTCTGGGGTGTGTCTGTAGAGGTAACAGTGATCCACTGTTCACTCTGTTCTGCGTTTGAGTGCCCACCAATTCCCCATACACTGGGAACCCGATATGTCGGCCATTCAGCTGGCCATTGGCTACTAGCTATGACTGTGACGTCCGCTCCCGTATCCAGGAGGCCCGAAAAGGGGCGACCATTCAAGGAAAACATGCAAAGAGGCTGACCTGTTGTAATGGTTTTTGCCACAGTCAAGATCAGAGGATCGCACAACGGGTTCTCAGGCGAGTCGGTAGATCTGAGTCCCAGTCGTTCCCCCTGCAGGCAGAACTTAGGGGAGAAGAACTAGTTGGGCATAACAGGACTGAGCAGGTATAGCTTGAGGCATATTTGACCAGAGCTGAACATGCAAAACTCCAGTATAATCACTCTCAACTACCCCAGGGACTACAAAAATGCCTCTTTTACGGGCATCAAAGCGGGGAAGGATAAGCCCGACCACTCCCTGGGGAAGAGGTCCTGACAACTGTGTAGGAAGGACCTGAACCTCACCGGGAAGAGATAAAGTGCACCCGTTTTGAAGAACAAGGTCAATCCCGGCACTGCTGGTGGTGGCACTTTGTGTCTGCTCTATTCCTGTAAGTTGATGAGAGGGGTCTCTGTTTGGGCCAGGGCCAGGGCCAGAGACAGGCCCGTCAAGTGGTTTCCTGGATTCCCTGATCTACATTGGTTAGCCCAATGGTACCCCTTTTTACACTTAGGGCAGAAGGTGGAGGGTCTGTTTTTTTGTTGAATGCTTTGTTGGACCCCTCCACCTTTGGCGTGACATTCACGCTTATAGTGGCCAGGCTTGCCACAATTGAAACAGGTGCCCTGGGGCCTGTTACCCTTAAGAACTGCAGCTGCCAAAAGATTCATCTGATGGGATTGGGTGCCGACGTCGGCACAAGCCTTCATCATGTCAGCAAAGGTAACATTGGGCTGATTGCCAAGACCCTGGATGATTCGTCTGCAGTCTAAATTAGCATTTTCTTTAGCAGGTTTTATCATTAATTCAGACTGGGCTTCTATATTATCGACTTGTCTGTGAATGGCCTCCTGTAAACGATTAACAAAATCGAGATAAGGCTCACTAGCTCCCTGACGAATAGTGGAAAAGCTTTTTGAGGGTTTACCGCTAACGGGAACTCGAAGAAAAGCTTTGAAAACACATAGCCAACACATAGCCAATGTTGCAGGGGATAGCACCATTTGTTGGGCTAAGGTCACGAATGGGCCAGCCCCATACAGCTGTTCCAGTGTGTAAGCTCCCCCAGATGTCCGCCCACATCATAGCCAACACATAGCGGACGTCACAGTCATAGCCAACACATAGCCAACATTGCAGGGGGTAGCACCATTTGTTGGGCTAAGGTCGCGAATGGGCCAGCCCCATACAGCTGTTCCGGTGTGTAAGCTCCCCCAGATGCCCACCCACGTCATAGCCAACACATAGCGGACATCACAGTCATAGCCAACACATAGCCAACATTGCAGGGGGTAGCACCATTTGTTGGGCTAAGGTCGCGAATGGGCCAGCCCCATACAGCTGTTCCAGTGTGTAAGCTCCCCCAGATGCCCGCCCACGTTTTTCTGCCTCAATACGATACTCGCTATCCCATAGAACATATTGTCCAGTATTTAATATCATTTGCATGATATCTTTCCAATCTTGAGGAATTAAAGTGTATCCATTAGCTAGACCCTCAAGCATCCCCTGAGTAAAACTGCTACGTAACCCAGTTTCAGAGATGGCCTTGCGAAGCTCTCATAAAACAGCATAAGGTAAAGTCTGATAATCTACATGCTGTTGTCCCTCACCGTCAGTACGATAGGTGACAGGACAAATACGCAGAAGGTCACACAGCTCTTCGGGCAGCAGACAGCCTTCTGCTCGCTGCTGCCGAACCATTGCCTGAAAGGCACTCTCGGAGGGACGCCGAGTGATTGGCGGAGCAGAATCAGGGTAGGGGAGAGAGGGCGCCATGGGAATTGGAGGGGCAGTGGAAGGAAATGGAGAAGGAGGCACCGGCGGAGTTAATCGAGGATAAGGAGAGGAATATGCCAGTGGAGGGGAGGTGAGCGATGCAAGCGGTGCTGTGGAGATTGCCGCGGGACCCATAGTTTCCAAAGCACCCTTGCATTGCTGCCATAAAATGAGCGTGGCTATAGGAGCACGGGGTACAGTATGAAGTGTGGTCCCAACCCGTTTCCAATCCTCTACTACAAGGGATCCCTTTTCTGGATACCAAGGACATTGCTTCCCTATTTCCCGCACCAATTGTTGCAACTGGTGTTCGGAAACTGGCCTGCCAGCTTTCCGCAACAGATACGTTAACTCCCTCGCATGATTCCTCTGTGAGGTTGTAAGAGAAGCGCCCATACTCACGCAAAGGGGATCTCCAAAAAGGAAATGAGTTAGGTGCACCAAAGTCTGTTCCAGACGACGCGAGGCGGTCTGAAGGTCCCTGTTCGGGCGCCAGATGAAGGGATGAGTCACACACGGAATGCTCTCATGTGGGTGACGATCCGATTGGAAAGCCCAGAGCTTCTTTTATTAGCAATGTAACAATTACATTATGTGTAATCCATTACATACAAGCATGTCTTCTACTGATTGGTTGCTTGTGCTTGTGCACGAGCTGCCGCACCCGTTGGGCCATGATCAATACTTTTCTACTAAGCTTGTCTATTGCAGAGTCTTCTGCCATGCCTTTATACAAGCCCTGACTTTTCAGGGGCTTTAGGCGTTTGGGAAGGCTACACATATGGGTAACAACATCGATGGAGCCTGCATGGTAACCTCTCCCCAGCTTTCAAAGAAAACCTTTGGGAGATCTACCACACATGCGTGGTCGCTTTCCCACCCAAGGGTGCCATCTTGCCCTCAGAATGATGACATAGCTCAAAACTGCAAAAAGGAAAAACAACTCCATGGGGAGGAGGGAGGGTTGTGAGGACTGATTCCTGCTGTTCCCAGAGAGCACCTGCTACAGATGAGTAACTATGCTTTCTCTGGGAATAAGCAGGAAGTCAGCCCTCACATATGGGACTCCCTAGCTACAGTCTACTGAAAACCACCTGTAAGCCACAGGCAACCCAAAAGGTGAACCGTGAGGGACAGCAGAGAATGCAATTTGGTTGCAAGACCTCAGCAGCAACCCCTGGGAAACCAGCTCTTCAGTAGCCTGGACACACAAAAGGACTGGAGTTGCCTCAAACCCCAGACAGATGATGGAGTACTGCCTGGCCAAAGGTGCTGTCCTGCCAGGACTCCTCCTCTGGGCAGTAATGCACTGTGCAGGTGTGTACTGAGTATGGCAGAAGAGTTCCCAGAAAAATCATCTTGAATTTTTCTCGAAACATATATTTGTTCAATTCTCTGAGGTCTAGAATGGGTCTGTGTCCCCCTGTTTTCTTTGGGATAAGAAAATAGGGGGAGTAGAACCCTGCATCCTGTTGAAGAATGGGTACTTTCTCTATTGCCCCTTGGGCAAGAAGTGTGGAGACCTCGTGATCTAGCAGATTGTCTGCAGAGGTTTGTGAATTGAACTGCTTTAGAATTGTAGGAGGGGGTAAGCTGTGAAAATGAAGTTTGTACCCCTCTCCTACAATGGACAAAGTCCAATCTTCTGCTGTTATCTGATGCCATCTGTTGACAAAGTGGCATAACCTGCCGGGAATATTGGGGGGTTGAGGACCACTCAGAGGCAGGAAGGCAAAGCTCTCTAGGAAGGAGTCAAAGCCTTTGAGGGGGCTGAACCTGGAAAG
Organism: Ichthyophis bannanicus; assembly: GCA_033557465.1. Classification (NCBI taxonomy): domain Eukaryota; kingdom Metazoa; phylum Chordata; class Amphibia; order Gymnophiona; family Ichthyophiidae; genus Ichthyophis; species Ichthyophis bannanicus. The sequence continues at coordinate 1,742,173,311 of CM066032.1, read as the reverse complement.
CTGGTTGGGCTCTCGGGCCTTTTGTTTTCTTTTGCTGTCTAATTTGTCCCTTTTGGGCAACCTGACCTGGAGCTTGAGTCTGATGGGTATAGGAAGGATAGAACTTCCTCTTTTTGCTAAAAGAGGGTTTTTATAAGGCTTTCTTTTGACTGGAGTGGCTGTAGACTTTGACAATCTATCTAAGGTAGAATTGTCAGCATCTAACTCATTAGCCTTCTCCTGCCAGTTCTTGCCGAAGAGATTTTCTCCCGTGCAAGGTATGTTGCCTAACTTGTTCTGTACCCAAGTCTCCAAGTCTGATGCCTGTAGCCAGGCAATCCATCGTGTGCCAATGACAATAGCAGAAGTTCTGCTGATGCATTCAAAGCAGTCAAAGGCTGCATGATTGACAAACTTGGAGACATCCTGAGCATGCTTAACCAGAGTGAGAAAGTCTTGTCTCTTATCATCTGGGAGAAATGGACTCATAAGTTCTAAGTCTCCTGTGATTTCTTTGAGGAACATTCCCATATATAGGATATATGAGCTGATCCTAGCTGAAAGCATGGAAGCTTGAAAAGTTCTGCGTCCAAAAGCATCCAGAGTCCTGCATTCACGACCTGGAGGATTGGATGCATGTCTTTTAGCACTTTTCATCCTACGCATGGCTGACTCCACTACCACTGAATGGTGTGGCAGCTGAGTTTTCTGAAATCCAGGACATGGTGGGACTCGATACATAGTATCAAGTCTCCTAGCGTGAGGCAAAGTAGTCAGAGGTGTCTCCCACATTCTGAGCATCAAGTTATGCAGAATTTCATGGATAGGCAGAGTAGCTGCCTCCTTAGGAGCTTTAGGATATTGGAGGATTTCCAATTCCTTTGCTCTGGGTTCCTCCTCAGGAGCTACTGTGATAGAAAGACCTTTAGCCATAACACGGATGAAATCCTGAAATGACATGTCCTCTGGAGGTGACATTCTGCATTGGGGAGAAGAGGGATCTTCTAAGAGAAACCCTCTAGTGCCAGCAGAATTGTCAGAGTCTTCGGAGTCAGAGGACTCAAAGTATTCCTGACTCCGATGCTCCTGCAAAGCACGATCCCGGTACCGATCGAAGTCGGTACCAAGGTGACCCGGTACCACCTTATCCACTCCAGCCAGAGGTGGAATAGGAAGGGTTACCATCAGGGCCGGTACCGTTAGTACCAGCATCGTCGGCGTCAGTACCAGTGTTTGTACCGGTGTCAGTACCGGCATTGGTGGCAGTGTCGATGTCGGCACTGGTGCCCTTGGGACCACCGGTACCGAGGCTGAGAGAAGAGCTGCGATACTGCGTTCGATAGCAAGGAATCTCTGGTCTATCGACGCTGCCAATGCCTGGGTGTCGGTACCAGTAAGAACGGCCGAAACCCCTGAGCATGGCACGTGTAGTTCTTGCGAGGTTGAAGCCTCGAGAACATTCTGAAGCCCCATCGATGCTTTGGAAGCCGAAGCCTCCTGCCGGGGCTGTTTTGCCGGTGTGGTTCCCTCAAGGGCAATACCGATGGCCTCTCGATGCTTTGCAGGAGAGCTACCCTTTGAGGACCGGCTTTTGTGTTTAGTTACCTGAGATCCATGGGAGGAAGAAGAGGCCCTTGACGATGTCGATGCAATGGATCTGGCATCTGAAGAGAAGAGGGTAACGAGTTTTGCGGCTCGGTTCTGTTTTCCTCTCTTAGACATCCCCATGCAGGAGAGACATTCAGTTGGAGAATGATCAGGTCCTAAACATTTTAGACACCAATCGTGGGTGTCAGTGACGGAAATGGTACCGCCACACTTAGTACATTTTTTAAAACCACTAGTTGGCTTTTCCATGATCTTGGAGAAATAGGGCCTAATGCCCAAAATGGTGCCTAGCACCAAAACAAGAAAGTTTCTGAAAAGAAACAGTGAAAGTTTAGGGGGTTTTTTTAAGGAAAAGAAAAGAACCGGCGGTACCGGTAGGCGTCGTGCGGTAGGCAAACGCGACCACAAAAAAGAATTTTAAAGATGGAATTTTCTGCGGTGACAGGGAATAGGTCCTGTTGGCTCCACGGAAAACGAAGAACTGAAGAGGGACAGTTGGAAAGGCGGGAAGGCAGCGCGCATGTGCTGAGGGATACTCCCAAAAGCGTTCCTATTGGACGCTGAGGAGCGTTCCCGCGCAGACTCCGTCGATACCCATATGTGAGGACTACATTCCTGCTTGTTCCTGGAGATAATTCATTATCAAAGCTTTGAATTTGTTTCAAGAATGCTCTGGGCACCATACATGGGAGTGAGCTAAACAGAAACAGAATCCTAGGGCATACATTCATTTTTATAACTGCTATCCTCCCTAGCCAGGAGAGATATTCATTTATTTATTTATTTATTTACATTCTCTTATATACCGTGCTATTTTGCATCAGTGTGGTTTACAATGAACAAACTGAAATTACATTGAACAGGGCACTTGGAGATAACTATTTTACAGGGAACATGGGCTATGGAGGGTTAAGTGGCTTGCCCAAGACCACAAGGAGCACCTGTGGGACTAGAAACCCCAGTCCTTCCAGCCCAAGGTTGCTGTCCTCTAGTGGGATTTGAACCCCCGACCTTCCGGCCTGAAGCACCTTGCCCCAACCACTAGGCCACTCCTCCACTCCAGTCCTTTCCATCTCTGTAAGTATTTCCCGGATCAAGGGGACATAATTCCATTCTCTTAATTGCTGGATATTGCTGCCCATTTGAATCCCCACATACCTATATGATTTCTTAACCCATTTAAATGGGAATCCCTCCTGTAATCTTTCAGTTAAATCCTCAGGGAGGTTAAAGCCCAGGATCTCTGTTTTGCCTATATTTATTTTATATCTAGCTACCGCCCTGTATTGCTTAATTTTATCCATAAGAATCGGCAATGTAGTTAAAGGTTCACGCACCGTAATAACAACATCATCTGAAAACAGCGCTACTTCAATTAGCAAGGGCCCATTTGTACTCCTTTAATGTCTCCTTGCTTCCTCACCCTATCTGCAAGGGGCTCAATCACCAAAGCAAATAATAGTGGTGAGAAAGGGCAGCCCTGTCGTGAACCCCTTTCTAAGTTAAATGATGCCGAGTAGCCTCCATTCACCCTTATACGTGCTTTAGGTTCAGCATATAGTGCCTTAACCCAATTTAGAAACTTGTTCCCCAACCCCACCTTTCCCAGAACTTCTATCATAAAGGGTCACTGTACCCTACTGAATGCTTTCTAAGAACATAAGACATGCCATAGTGGGTCAGACCAGGGTCCATCAAGCCCAGTATTCTGTTTCCAACAGTGGCCAATCTAGGTCATATGTACCTAGCAGTATCCCCAAGAGACACAAGTTCCACAATGCTTGTACTGGGTCAAGCATTGATATCTTCGGTCACTTCTTAATAATGGTTTATGGACCTTTCCTCCAGGAACTTGTCCAAACCCAGCTACACTAACAGCCTTTACTACATCCTCCGGTAACAAATTCCAGAGTTTGATTACACGTTGAGTGAAAAAATATTTTCTTTTATTAGTCTTAAATAGTTTACCCTGTAGCTTTATTGCATGTCCCCTAGTCTTTCTATATTCTGATAAGGTAAACAATCGATCTACGTTTACCCGTTCCACTCCGTTCATTAATTTATAGACTTCTATCATATCTCCCCTCAACCATCTCTTTTCCAGGTTAAAGAGCCCTAACCTTTTTAGCCTTTCTTCATAGGAGTATCCTTCCATCCCCTTTACCATTTTGGTGGCTCTTCTCTGAACCTTTTCTAAAATCGCTATATCCTTTTTAAGATACGGCGACCAGAATTGCACACAATATTCAAGGTGCGGTCTCACCATGGAACGATATAGAGGCATTATAATATCTTTTGTTTTATTTTCCATTCCTTTCCTTATCATACCTAGCATTCTATTTGCTCTCTTGGCCGCCGCTGCACACTGGGTCGAGGGTTTTAACATGGTATCCACAATGACGCCTAAATCTTTTTCCTGGGTGGTGGTTCCTAATGTGGAACCTTGCATCGTGTAACCATAGTTTGGGTTGTTCTTCCCTAGGTGCATAACTTTTCACTTGTCCACATTAAATTTCATCTGCCATTTTGATGCCCAGTCTTCCAATTTATCAAGATCCTCTTGCAATTTTTCACAATCCTCTTGGGTTTTAACAACTTTAAATAGTTTTGTGTCATCTGCAAATTTGATAACCTCACTCGTTATCCCACTTTCCAAGTCATTTATGAATATGTCAAAAAGCAGCGGACCCAGCACAGATCCCTGGGGTACACCACTATTCACCTTTCTCCACTGGGAAAATTGGCCATTTAGCCCTACCCTCTGCTTTCTATCTTTTAACCAGTTCCTGATCCACAATAGTACACTGCCTCCTATCCCATGACAGTTTTGCCAAGTCTCTGATGAGGGACCTTGTCAAAGGCTTTCTGAAAGTCCAGATACACAATATCAACTGACTCACCTTTGTCTGTCCACCTGTTTATTCACTCCATCAAAAAAACATAACAGATTAGTAAGACAAGATCTTCCTTGTCTAAAGCCATGTTGGCTGTCTCCCATTAGGTTGTGACTATCTACATGCTGAGTAATTTTGTTCTTTATGATGGTTTCTACCATTTTCCCTGGTACTGACGTCAGGCTCACCGGTCTGTAATTTCCTGGGTCACCCCTGGAACCCTTTTTAAAAATTGGTGTTACGTTGGCGACCCTCCAATCTTCAGGTATTACAGATGATTTTAATGAAAGTTCACAGATTACCAATAGCAGGTCTGCAATCTCATATTTCAGTTCTTTCAACACTCTGGGATGTATACCATCCGGTCCAGGTGATTTGCTACTATTCAGTTTATCAAATAGTTGTAATATATCTTCCCGGTGTAGCGATATTTCTCTCAATTCCTCGCAGTATCACCTTTAAATACCACTTCAGTCTTGGGTAACATCCCTACATCTTCCTCAGTAAAGACCGAAGCAAAGAATTCATTCAGTCTCTCTGCTATAGCCTTGTTTCCTCTTACTGCCCCTTTTACCCCTCTATCATCTAATGGTCCAATTGACTCTCTCACAGGCCTTTTGCTACGAATGTACTTGAAAAAGTCTTTATTTCGTGTTTTTGCTTCCGTAGCGTTCCTCCAATCTTCAGGTATTAGAGATGATTTTAATGATAGTTCACAGATTACTGATAGCAGGTCTGCAATCTCATATTTCAGTTCTTTCAACACCCTTGGATGTATACCATCCGGCCCAGGTAACACTTATTAAAAGAGGGCTGCTACTCAGTACCCTGTCTTGTGCTGCTGAGGTAAGCTAAATTCTGATTTGATTTAAATTATAGCTCTTAACTGCTGCTAGGCTCTAACTTCTTATGAAATTTGAACTACAAGCTCTCTGCTGGGTTTTAAATTTAACCAGAAAGCTCTCTTCTGTGTTTTTAAACTAAAAGTACTTTTCTGATGCTAGGCCCTGAGTGACTATTAAATGTACACTACAAGCTCTCTGCTGGGTTCCAAATGTAACCAGAAATCTCTCTTCTGTGTGTTAAATTTAAACTAAAAGTACTTTGCTGTTACTTGGCCCTGAGTGACTATTAAATTTAAACTACAAACTCTCTGCTGGGTATGAAATGTAACCAGAAAGTTCTCCTCTGTGTTTTAAATTCAAACTTTAATTGCTGCTACTAGGCCCTAACTGATCCAACAAAAAACAGTGGGTTCACAGATTAAGTAGCTTTAATACAAAGAATTCTTTTTAGAAAATTACCAAAAGTATATACTCACAGTTGCAGATTTCTCTCCAGAAGTAACAGTCCCCCTTTCTAGTCCTTCAAGACTAGAAAAAAGCAGCATCTACAGTGACAAACGCTGCCTTTTGACCCTTCCTTTGCATTTCCCATGTTAAATTGCAAATTTTCCTAATGTTATCCCCCCTTGCCTCCCTACCACGAAGCCTGTTTGATCTTTATGTACTAACCTTTGCATTATTTTTTGTAATCTATTTGCCAATATTTTTGCCAACAACTTTGCATCCACATTCAAAAGTGAGATCGGTCTATAGGAACCACAAACCATTGGGTCCTTCCCCTGTTTTAGTAATACAGTTATCCCCGCCTCTTCCATTGAGTTGAGAAGCTTCTGTGAAGATATTACCCCATTAAAACACCTCCACCAGCAATAGGCGTACTGAATCTTGTAACACTCTATAAAATTTTGCCGTAAGACCATCCACCCCTGGTGCTTTGCCCATTTTTAGAGTATTAATTGCTTCCTCAACCTCCCCTTCACTTATAGGCCTTTCTATCCAATCAGACTCTTCTTCTTCTATCTTTTGTAACTGACAGTTTTCCAAGTACTTTGCACTCTTTTCTTCTCCAGCCTTTATCTCACTACTGTATAGTTTAGAGTAATATTCTGTAAATACTTGCCGTATTTTATTATTCCCATGAACCAATTCCCCTTTAGTATTCCTTGTACTTCTAATACTATTTTGTTGTACTCTTGCTTTAATTCTATTAGCTAAAATATGCCCAGCCTTGTTTCCCCCTTCAAAAGTGGTCTGTTTAAGTATATTTAACTCATGCGCTATTTTACTCACCCACAATTGCCCTAGCTGGCCTCTTAAGTGTTGCAATTCACTCAACACTTCTGGCTTCCTGACACATTGATGACTACCCTCCAGCCTCCTTATTCTCCCTAAGATTTGCCTCTCTGTTTCCCCTTTCCGACTTTTAGCTTTTACTGCCTCCCCTATCAAATGCCCTCTTACTACTGCCTTTAGCCCATCCCATGCCAGCCTGAGAGCCATTTCTCCATTAAGGTTAATTTTCAAATATTCTTGAATCACCCTTATTATGTTTCCCACTGCCTCCTGTTGCACAAGTAGCAATTCATTGAGTCTCCAAAATGTTATCCCTGTGTCTATATACCCTAGGTTAAATGTTGCACTCACTGGGGCATGATCAGTCCATGTTATAGGCCCTTGATCAACTTCAGCCACTTTGGTCATCGCATGCCCCTCCAACCGATATCATATCAATCCTGCTGTAAGTGTCATGGAGTGCCGAATAAAAAGTATACTTATGCTTCCCTGGATGTTTACACCACCATACACCCGTAAGGCCTATTCTCTCTTTCAATTTCAGCAGTCCCATCCTATCTATTCATTTCTCCATCCCACTCTCCCAACTATTATCTAATCGAGGATTCACCGTTAGATTGAAATCTCCTCCTAGGATTATTGGGGTGTCTCCCAATGTCTCCAACTCCCCCACTATTCGTTCATAGAACTCCTTTTGCTTTGCATTAGGTCCATACATACTCAGAACCCATGCCTCCTCATTTACCAGTTTTAATTTTCACTCCTACACATCTTCCCCCCTTATCTCGATATACCTCCATCACCTTGTCCTGCATATTCACACTGACCATAACTCCCACTCCTCCCTTCCTAGACTCCGCTCTATGTCCTGCCAAAATGACCTTTGGGTACCTTTTTGTTTGTAGCATGCTCTCCTGGCCCATTTTCAAATGAGTCTCTTGAATACATATAAAATCAGCCTGTAGCCTGCTCCTCTCTTTGTCCAGTAGCTCCTTTTGTGCCATGTCCTCAAGCCAATTGTCATCTTATACTCCCCCCATCTGCCTTTTTCCCTTCCCACCTCCGCCTTGCCCCTGTCATTCCCTAATCCGTTTCCCCGTCTTCCCCCTTGCTCCCCATCCCTTCCCCTGTATCCCCCCTCTATTACCCTCCCTTCCGAGGTCTCCTTTAGAGTAGTGCTCATCTATCTAGAGCCCCCTGTCTGCCCCCCTTTCCCAAGCTCCACTGCTCCTGTACTAAAACTTCTCCTCCACCTCCCCCTTCTAGTTTTCTTACTTCCTCGCTCTCTTTAATTTGTTTACATTATTAATACACAATCTCAAGGTAATTATCGTTCTGATTAACAACAATGTATATTTTTAATTTTTAATTTTGTATCTTAGTTTCCTAACTCAAACGTTCAATATTATTTGAATCTTTAAACACTAAACATCGCTAGCAATCAGCATCTTTACACCTTAATATCTTTCCTTTGACCAGTTTTAGTCCACCTTATAGATAATATAGCCTTCTCCACTTAAGGACCATTATCAGACCATAGTTCAGCACCTTATCCTTCACTCTCACATTCTTTTATAGGGAAGCCATCTTGGTCCGATTGTCCCGCACCTTTTTGGGACTTCCCAAATGTCCATCTCTTAATCTTCCAGGCAGCCCTTTTCTTGAAACGTGTCCATTTTCTAGCCTTTCTGCCCTTTGCTGTTCTTCTGGTGGCTCGCATAACCCCATCTTCTCTAGTGCTCTCTTTGCTTCCTCATAGTTTCTCGCCCACCAGCTCTTATCTCCTTTACTGAAGAACAGTCCAAATGGATACAGCCACCTGTACTTCACTCCCTCCATTTGTAAAGTGCAAGGAATAGGTTGCATCTCTCTTCTCCTTTGCAGTGTCCCTGCCACCAAATCTGCAAAAATCTCAATTTTATATCCTTGCCAGGTGAAGTCCCTTAGCTGGCGCATCTTCTCTGCAATCCGTTCTTTAACTCCATAATCCTTAACGCAAATCACAATATCCCTGGGTCTATTCTGACCCAGTGCTTGATGCGCTTGATCCAATATAACATTTACCACCTCCTCTGAGTTGCCGTCTTTCTGAAGAACTGCCTTGCAGACCACCTCTGCCACCTTCCTGCTGTCTCAGAACTCCGGGTCCTCAAGAATCCCCCTTATTCTAAGGTTGTGCCTCCTAGAGCGGTTCTCTAGATCCTCTATTTTATACATTAGCTGATCCTTCCACTTTTCCATTTCTTTTTGCATTTTTTCAGTTGCATTTTATTGTTACTGCAACTGTTCCATCTGCTGATCATGAGCTTCCACTTTACACGCCAGTTCTCCCACTTCCTAAGTTCCCCACAGACTTCTCCCACCTCTGCTTTCACCACAGCCAGTTCTTCCTTCAGGTCAGTAAACCAACCTCTTAGTTCTTCTCTAGTCACTTTTTGCACCACCATTTCTCCCATGTCCATCTCAGTACTCCTTCCTCCTTTCCGCTCACCCTCAGAGTTTTCTCCGCCCCTGGAGCTTGTGGCCGCCATTTTCTGCTCCACTCCGTTGACATGCCCACCTGCATACGCAAACTCCCTGAGGTCCACTGCTCATTGTCATTTGCTGCCTGGTCCTTTCTGCTAGCGTTTACTACTCCTTGCCTTCACTCGTAGTTTGTCTAGATGGAGGTTTGCCGGCAAATAAATAAATAAATAAACACCGGGAAACTGTCGATTTTTTAATTTAACTAAAAACGCCTTGCTGATACTAGACCTTGACTGATTTAACAAATACACTGGATTCTAATTTACACAGATTAATCAGCTTTAATCTAAAGAATTCCTTTTTCCCCAAGATTTAGAAAAATTCCCAGAAGTAAATACTTACAATTGCAGATCTCTCTCCAGAAGTCCCTTTTTGTAGTCCTTCGAGATTGAGAAATGATAGAGGAGTTTAAATACCTCCATGGCAAATGCACAGGAGAAGAGCCTCTTGCAACTGAAAGAAAGCTTTGCAATGAGGGGGCATAGGATAAAGGTGAAAGGGGATAGACTCAAGAGTAATTTTTAGAAATATTTCTTTATGGAAAGAGTGGTAGATGCGTGGAATAGTCTCCCCATGGACGTAGTAGAGACAAAGACTGAATTCAAGAAAGCATGGGATAAACACAGATATCTAAAGTTAAAAAAGAGACTGTAGAACTTAGTAGTTGGTATGGAAGGGCTGACTGGATAGGCCATATGGTCTTTATTCTATGTTTCTAAGACTTAGGGAAGCTGGTCTCAATAATATGAAACTGGATTTGGTTGGGGGGGGAGATAATTGTGTAGCACTTTTTGTGTACCTCTCCCAATTAACTCTTCAGAACCACAAGGATACGAAGTGTATCACCACACAGCTTAAGAGAGAAAGACTCCACTACAACTGGTTATATCTGTTTGGCTTTGCCTTCTCTGCATAGGGAAAGCAGTACCCCTTAAAGACCATGGAAGACAGATCGCGTGATGTGCTGAGGGAAGCAGACGTGGAATGCGTTGCTCCAGGGCCCTTCTCTCCCCAACCTGTTCTCCTTCAGGGCATTTACTACAAAAAACACCCCTGCTACCCCATAAATGTGAACTCCACTATAGCCGTGCCTAAATGATGAGGAACAGAGCCATGGCTGCCAAACCAGCTGACCAAGAGCGGGACAAAACCTCCACCACACAGGCCAAGATGGCAGATAAGCTTACCTCACCGGACTCCCCACGAAGTGTGACTTTGGTTGTAGAGGTCACAACAGCAGTAATGGGAGCCCTAATGGTGCAATTTGAGACTGACTGGGGAGTTGGATTCTCTTCAGCAGGTGCTGGAAGCGGTGGGCAACCGACTGACCGAGGGAAAGTAAGATGCCACAAAGCGGGCAGATGTGGAGATATGGGGTAAACGAGAACTCCTGACTCAACACACAGTGAAACTTGATGATTTGGAAAACCACAGCCAAAGAAATAATCTCAGTTTGTGGACATACTGGAGGCAGTTAAGGACCCCACACTTCGTGGATACTTGGAGACCCTGCTACCACACTCTGAAACTGGGAGCAAAGCTCATCCTGCTCCAGATTGAAAGAGTGCAAAGCATAGGCCCTATTAAAGTGTCTGACCGCCAACCACGAATAGTACTCACTAAGTTCCTCAACTACATACAGAAGGATCAGATCCTTAGGGCAGCTATAGGAAATGGCCCTATAATTTATGAAGGACAGAGGATATCTACTTCCCAGGATTACTCAGCAGCCCTAAGTGCCAAGAGAAGAGCTTATGCGGGGACATGGCAGAGGTTTAAGGATCTGGGAATTAAATTTGACATACTCTACCCAGCAAGAATACAGGTCTTCCATAAGGGAATAATAAAAATCTTTGAATTGCTGGATACGGCGGAACTATATTGGTGGGGGTTGCAGATATCATGGTCAGCGATAGAGCAGGACACTCAGGGCTAAGTCTTTGAGAGAATTGTCTAGAAATGGAGCACTGGTACTGCTTGCTCTAGCAGGATGGTACAACTTTATCCTGCCTTGGACCAGTGTATAAATCTACTAGAGACCTCAATCGAGGCAATAAAATCTTAGGGACTGTGGTACTTGTGTACTGTCAAGGTATGCATGCAGTCCACATCCCTCCTCTTTGACAACAATTATGGGAACTGTGCTGATTATGCTAACAGAGAGGAGGGCTGGACAATCAATGTACAGGGCATAACTGGGAAGCAGTAGATTGCGGTGGACTGAGTTTCTCCTGAAAGAAATTGAACACAAGGCGACCTGCGGAGCCCAAGAGACAATTATAAGCTCTAGCTCACAAGGAGACACCATATGTATACAGGGTATTAGGGTACGAGGCTGGCAGTGATTTGTGGGAGGTGAACGTGCTGTGTTCATCGGGGAGAAATCCTCCCTTTTCCTTCTTGCTTCCACCCCTACACCATATGTTATGCAGAAAAATCTGGGATGTGCCTGCTTTGACAAGTCCTGCATTCACAGGAGTTCCACGTGGGAAGGGACGAGAAATAAGGGGGTGGAAACTAAGGGGGGGGGAACTGTTGATAACTGCTTGAATTTATATATGTTGTTGATGCCAGGAGGGGAGGGGAGGGGAGGGGGAGGAATGAGAGAGGGGAGTATTTGAAGATCGAATGTGAATGACCGCGGGGAAGGGACGGGGCAAGGGCCAAGACACATCTCAGCATGATTAGAAAAGAAATGATAGGAGGCAGATACAGGGGGGGCCGAAAGGGTACAAGGGAATGGGGAAGATACAGAGGGGGGGACGAAGATTCTCTGATTCCACTCTTCATGGCAGTACCATTCAAAGGGGAGCCCCTACTCTGGGGGGGCTCTCACCATGAATAGATTTAAGAATGCTGATAGTCAGGAGTGATATTCTCAATACAGGCTGAGGGTCGCATTTTGGAGTGTCTGCGATATAGGCACCCTAATTAAGCAAGATAAGATCCCTTGAGCCTTGGCCCGCCAAAAATGTGACATTGCCCTTCTCCAGGAAATGAACCAGACCTCCGCTGAACACGCCAAGTTGGGTAGAGACTGGGTTGGGCAAGTGATTGAGACCCCTGCTCAGGGGCGCAAAGGGAGGTGTAGCAGTTCTAATACATAAATGGGTCTGTTTCTCAGGTAACACCATATACTCTGACTCTAAGGGCGATACATTATAGTGCGAACTAGGACACCCACTGGTTATCTGTAATATCTATGGCCCCAACACCCCCAAGGGCTCGTTTTATGCTAGAGTGGCATCAGCCATGGAACAGTGCCCAGTGGATAGGATAGTGGTGGGGGGGAGATCATAACGGGGTCCTGGACCCCGTGATGGACATCTCCCATCAAGACCGGGGCACTCGAGAAGGGTCCTTCTGTATTTTAAAACATTTCAGACATTTACTATGCCTAGTCAACCCCTGGCACCTTTTACAGCCAGAAGATAGGGATTACACCCATGATACCAGTACTCGTATTGATTATTTGCTGACCTCGCCATTTATGGTTTTACAAGTTAAAGCTGCAACAATAGGGCCCGGGGAAGATATCTGACCACAACTCCATATGGATTGACATTATATGGCAGCCTATAATGCAAAGCTAGAGGATTTGGCACTTCCCATTGGAACTTTATAAAAACAAAAGATTTAGAGTCTTTATGGCTCATTCTGTCCCGGATGTTGATTCCCTCTGTATGCTCGGTCTGAGCCAGACATACAGAGGGGATCGCGATTCTGATCCCGCGGGGCATGTCTAGCCCCACGGGATTAGAATCACGATCAGTCCTGTTCATGCAGGCCGGGACTGCGATTCAGCCCAGCCTGCATGTACAGGACCTTCCCGGCTAACTCAGTCAAGGCTCTTCAATGGAGCCGTGGCACCATGGCATCATGTTGCCATGGCACCGTGGCTCCATTGAAGAGCCACGATGCCGGCCGCTGGAAAAAAAAGCTTATTCCCCACAGTCTGACCCCCCCCCAATCTGGCCTCCTAAGGCCAGGGTCAGACTGTGGGGAATGTCTTCTGGCCCTCCCCCCCCCCCCCTGCCCCAGGCACAAGAAAAAATGCATCAGAGGTGGAATAACTTCCCCGCACAAGTTGCTGGCCCTGGATGTACAGGGCCGACATTAGAATTGGTCCTGTATGTCCAGGGCCGTCGATCTCCCACCGCCCACCCAGACTCCACCCCTGAGCAGCCCCTTACCTGTCCCTGTCTAACTTACCTGCACAACTGGATATTCGTGGCACAGAATAACCCCCTTTATGTGCAATTTCATGCACATTACAATGTACAACATCAGGACACACCTAAACTATATTGGGAAGCAGCGAAGACAGTGCTCAGGGGGGTACATTATTCCATACTATGCCTGCCATTGGCAGATATTGAATGCTCGAATGATATGACTTGAACAGCAGGTTGTCGCAACATGCAGGGGACACACCCACCACCCTATCCTGGGATCTAGGACCCGACTGCTTGAACTGCAGGCAGTCCTCAATGAAGTACTACACCAGAGAGCCAAGAAAACTCTGGCCTATTACAAATATCAACTCTTCCAATATGATGATAAAATTGGGAGATTATTGGTGTGTTGCCTTTGGGGGGTGAGGTCAGTGCCTATGCTGTGTGATGACATGGGGTACTGCATAAAGATACCCTGACCATAGCACAGTTGTTCTGAAACTTCTATCAGACATTATATAAGGGAGACAGGATTTCCCCTATGCAGGTAAATAGATATTTGTAAAGTTTATCCCTCCCAAGTCTCACTACTTCCCAAGCTGTGGCATTAGGTGCCCCCATTATGGCGGAGGAGGTATCCTGGGGTATCCACCAGTCACGGTGTTGTAAAGCCCCAGGACCAGATGGGTTCACTGCAGAATTCTACAAAATTACCCATGACTTGGTGACCCTGACATTAGTCAAGCTCTATCATGAATGAACCAGTCAAGGAGGTTTTATATAGGGAGAAAATAAAACATATATCCAAAATGGTAAACCTATCCTTAACACAAGTTCTCATGCCTCCAAAACTAAAGATCTCCTCTATAAGGCTTCATCTAAAGAAGAACAACTCTGACCCCAGATCTCCAGTGTCATATCGGCCCATACCACAGCTAGCAAAATTAATCGAGAAAGAAGTGCAAAGACAATTACAAGACCACATTGACATAAATGCTCCCCTAGACCCATAACAACATGGATTCCATCAATACCACGGAGTAGAGACCCTCCTGACCTCTCTAATGAACACACTCCTCAAAGGAATCAAAATCTCCAAGCAGAGAACCATGTGAGAGGGGTGCCACTGATGCCTATCTCAGTGAGTCTGTCCAGTAGTATGGAGTGTATTATTGAGTCGAATGCTGATGACATTCATCGACATATCATCAGCATTCGACTCAATAACACACTCCATACTACTGGACAGACTCACTGAGATAGGCATCAGTGGCACCCCTCTCACATGGCTCTCCTCATACCTTTCAGGCCGCCAGTCACAGATCAAGATAAAGAATAGAACCTCCAAACCTTTCCAAATCCACCAAGGCGTACCGCAGGGCTCCACACTATCAGCCCTCTTATTCAACCGGTTTGCCAAATTATACAAAACCATAACATACACTACCACTTCTATGCAGATGGCTTGATGGTCTATACCTCATTCAACTCAAGAAAGCCTGATTACTCCACCATCACCAACTGCATGATATCAATCTCAGAATGGCTCACAAACTGCAATCTATCAATTAACTACAACAAATCCAAAACCTTGACAATCACTAAAGACACCACATACAAACCACCAGATAACCTCTGCATAGGAAAATAGTCAATCCCTGTAAGGAATGAAGTAAAATACCTGGGAGTGCTCCTTGATCATAGACTCAACTTCCAAGTGCACATTAAGAAGACCACTGCAAAAGCGTATTATAAAATGAAGATCTTGCAAAACTTGCGCCCTCTATTAGATCACAACCACTTCTGCACTGTATGCCAGGCCATGATCATACCACAACTGGATTACTGCAATCTGCTTCTACAAGGATTACCCAAAAGCACCACCCAGATCCTACAAATAGCACAAAACACTGCGGCTTGGCTAATAACAAGTACAAAAGGATACAACCACATCACTCCAACACTACACTCTCTTCATCGGCTCCCTATCCGATCATGCATATGCTACAAAGCAATTCTAATGATCTTCAGGATCCTACATGGCCAGTCTGCTGAATGCCTAAGTGACCTGATC
Source organism: Ichthyophis bannanicus (assembly GCA_033557465.1). Taxonomy (NCBI): domain Eukaryota; kingdom Metazoa; phylum Chordata; class Amphibia; order Gymnophiona; family Ichthyophiidae; genus Ichthyophis; species Ichthyophis bannanicus. The sequence continues at coordinate 1,742,157,917 of CM066032.1, read as the reverse complement.
CAAAAAAAGCCTGACATCAGATTGCAAAGGAGCCTGCATCAAAACACACTATCAACCACTTCCATCAAGACCAGTATCTCACAACAGCAATCCAACGAGTGTTCGAATTCTACAGCCCGCATCTTTGGAATTCACTCCCTGCCACCTAAGAGCTATCCCAGACACAGCCGACCAGAAAATAATTGAAGACCCACCTGTTAATAGAGCACTATAGCAAAATACTAAACACGTACAATTAAACCACAAACCTATAGCTCACTGCTACTTTGTAAATAACTTACTGCTACTTTGAAAATAGTTATACAATGTTATACAGTTAACTAGCTACAGTCTAGTGATGTTACTGTTGTTGTTAATAGTCCCGAAGAACATGTTCATTGTAAAACTTTCAGTTCATTGTAAATTGCCTTGATAACTTAAAAGGCAGTATATAAATTATGTCAAATAAATAAATAAAATAAATGTTGATACCCAAGCCCAGAAGGACCCTCAAGTGACAAGTTCATACTGCCCGATCTCACTAATCAATTATGATTTAAAACTTTGGACAAAAATTCTCGCAGATCGGCTTGCGCCTTTTCTCCCAGGTTTAGTCTAGGATTCTCAAGTGGGACTTGTCCGCAGAAGATATACGGTGAGTAATATGCACAAGATCATTGCTTCCTTAGAATGGGTCTGTGAAAAAAATATTCCATTCCTGTTGATCAGTTTTGATGGCATTTGATAGGGTGGTATGGGACTATCTTTTCCAACTTTTGCCCTACTATGTTCTGGGAAATACATTTATTCAGATGATATGGGCACTCTACTCTCGCCCAACAGCTGCAGTGCTGGTCAACAGCCATATATCTGACACCTTTATATTGGAACAGGGGACCAGAGAGAGATGCCCACTTTTCCCACTTTTCTGATCTCTGCTGGGTCCACTGCTTCTTAACATATTCGTAAATGACCTGGAAATGGGAATAACGAGTGAGGTAATCATATTTGCAGATAACATAAAATTATTGAAAGTTGTTAAAACCCATGAGGACTGTGAAAAATGGCAAGAGGACCGTGATAAATTGGAAGACTGAATGTTCAAATGGCAGATTAAATTTAATGTGAACAAGTGTAAAGTTATGCTCCTAGGAAAGAACAACCCAAATTATGGTTACATGATGCAAGGTTCCACATTAGAAACCACCACCAAGGAAAAAGATTTAGGCGTCATCGTGTATAAAAATGTTGAAACCCTCCACCCAGTGTGCAGCAGCAGCAGCCAAGAAAGCAAATAGAATGCTAGGAATCATAAGGAAAGGAATGGGGAATAAAACAAAGGATATTATAATGCCTCTGTATCGTTCCATGGTACAACCGCACCTTGAATATTGTGTGCAATTCTGGTCGCCATATCTTAAAAAGGATATAGGGTTATTAGAAAAGGTACAGAGAAAAGCCACCAAAATGGTAAAAGGGATGGAAGGATACCTCTATAAAGAGAGGCTAAAAAGGTTAGGGCTCTTCAACCTGGAAAAGAGACGGCTGAGGGGAGATATGTTAGAGGCCTATAAATTAATGAATGGAGTGGAACGGGTAAACATAGATCGATTATGCCATCAAAATGTAGAAAGACTGGAGGACGTGCAATGAAGCTACAGTGTACGCTATTTAAGACTAATAAGAGAAAATATTTTTTTTACTCAATGCATAATCAAACTCTGAAATTCATTACCGGAGGATGTAGTAAAAGCTGTTATGGGGCTGGGTTTAAAAAGGTTTGGACAAGTTCCTGGAGGAAAGGTCCATAAACCATAATTAAAGGGGGCCCGGGAAATCCACTGCTTGCCCCAATACAAGCATTGTGGAATCAGTGTCTTTTGGGGAAACTGCTAGGTACTTGTGACCTGGATTGGCTACTGTTGGAAACAGGATACTGGGCTTGATGGACCTTGGTCTGACCCAGTATGGCATATCTTATGTTCTTAGTAGGACATTGTGTGGTCCACTGTCTCACTCTAGCAACCATGCTCTGTGGGTCATAATCTCTGCACCCATAATGAGGACTGATGGTGAGGGTTTCACAGCAGCAGGCTGCAAATACAGCAATCCTGCTTCAGGGAGGGGGGAGCAGACAACAAAAGCAAAGGCCTGCCAGATACTGTTGGCGATTAAGACCCAAACCTCCTATGCTGCATGCACCCGTTGGGGCATCAATCACCCAAACCTTAAACAGCCATCCCATATGATAATAGGCTGGCTCCAAACATAGTATCTAGGTGGAGAAGCTAGGACATGCAGGGAGGGGAAGGATAGATGCTGGAAGGTGTGCAACAGATACTCACTCTGCTCTTAGGAAGCTCTGTATGTATCCAGGTCTCCCACTCCCCTCATAGTCTCTTTATCAATTGTTTGGAGTACCTGTTCCAGGTCGGTGAGGGTCTGAAGCTGGCCATCTGGTCCTCTCTGCTAGGCCTTGGATCTTGTCTTCCTTTTTGACCCCTCCTTGCCTTTGAGTTCCTCGAGCTTTCTGTTTTGGTAGAATATGGTATTCATTCTCTAGCAGATGCCCTCCCAAAATCTCCATTTTAGTAATCAGATTTATTTGAATTCCATTCAGGAGGACCATAGGATGATGAATCACAGCCTAGATTATTACAATTTTATTCCCACTAGTTAGGCAATAAATTATGCACAAACTAGCTGTCTGTCCCACTCAGGAAAATGATAAATATTTCTACTGTACCACAAGTAGATTGCTTGCAGAATTCCATTGCTGGGAGTTCTGTACTTCATAGCAGAGGAGACTGAGAGAAAGCTGTAATATGGCCAGACTTCCAGCATGTGTATTCCTCCTACAAGTTGAGACTAGGAAAACACTTACATGCAGGGAAGAGTGGAAGCAGAGACAGGCAGCTGTGGCACAGTGTCCTTTGTTCTCCCTCAGATTATTTCCCCCTTCCATACAGTCTGAGTGTTTGTTGGTGTGTCTCTAGGTAACTGTCCCAGCCCTGGATCTGAGGGTTCAAATCTGCAAAACAAAAAGTATCCTTTGGATATCAGGCATTTGCATGAGGGTCCTCTGATGCTGGTCAGTTCAGAGAATATATGAGTGCTCTGTTTATGGTCAGAGATGGACTGCACCCCAAGGAAAATTCTAAAGGTATTTTCTTTATGTTTATGTTCTCCTCTGAGACAATCTGATGAAGCAGACTTCACTTAGTATAGCCAAGCTGACACAGACTCCATCTTGTATAGTTGTCCTCCATCTTGCATCTGTTATCCTTATAGGAGGAGTGGAAAAGCAGAAGGGGAATGAGCTTTTATGTATTAGTAACTCAATAGATATATACTCTATAGGGCCCCTACAGCCTGCTTTTACCTGTACAAAAGGACAAGGGGCCAGAAACCTGCCATAGGTGCCTTGCATGTCCCATGTATTCTGAGTACACATGGCACCCATTGTAATGTGGACCTGTCTGTATCTATAGTATGATTCCACTATGTGCTATCTCCTGCCTCACTTTTAGATGTTGGTATGGGCAGTGCCTGATACATTACCATGCCCCCAACCTGATGCTGTGGTGATATGGGGAGTATTAGCAGACAAAAATATAAGATATGCTCAATTTTGTCTTGGGGAAAGTCTGCTATTAGTTCCTCACCCTTAGGTTCAATGGGATTCTCTGGTAATGAGCCAGAAGAGAGAGAGAGTTTTATGATGGTATATTAGGTTTATTTTGGATAGAAAAATATACAAACTAGCCCTAGACTAATGAGGTAATAAGTTGTAGCAGCACTAAGTTTATATAGTAGCAATAACTCACTGATTAGCAACCAGAGGTCATAGGCTCACTCTGCACTTAGGAAAAGTACAGAAAAGAGCCACGTGACTGGTTTCCACCCCCGGGTGAAGACATACGACCGGTACCTTAGCTCTGCCAGATGGACGATTGCAGCAGGTGTCCAGGCAGTCTCTGGAACAGCATGAAGTCCAAAGGATGGCAGCTAGGCAAGCTTCGCTGGCTTAAGCCATTCAAGGGCGAGATACATGAAAGCACAGAACCTTACAAGTGGCTTTAGGAGTTGGGAAAATGTCTCACAGGGTTAATGGAACAGTTTTGGACAAAATGGCCAAATAGCCCCGAGTTCTTCTGTGCATATTGTATTATTCTTTGTGATGAGTCCCAATCACATTTTGGTGATTAGTTGACATGAGATACTGTAAGGCGTCTTGGTGAATCAGGAGGTAATCATCAGGTGGCCATCTTGCAGACAAAGGGTCCATGATGAGAGAACAAATGCAGATGATTGCATGCAGGCTTATTCATTGTTGCAAATGTCCAAGGCCAGTAGAACAAGCCTGTGAATGAGAAAGGCCTGAGAAGCAGGTTCTCTTGCACATAGACATGACCAGGAACAATAGTCTTTTGTATGCACACATACAAACACTTGGCAAGCAGTTGCTTGGTCAGAATCTGAGGTTTGGAACACAGTAGAGGTTTGTAGCAGGAATACATTTTGTTTGGTTCAGGCTTTTGGTTCTGAGCAGGCCACAGGGTACCAGTCCTACAGTGTCTCCCTCTGCAAATGTGGGCACACTGGCTATGGAATGATAAAGGATGGATGGCTGTGCAGCCAATGAAAGCCCATGGACATGGTGACAGCTGCTGTCCACCATGGACAACCCCTGCCACAGGAGCCCTCTCTTAGCCTATACTATGGGTATGTGCAGTGGACAGGTGTGGAGGCATGGTGTGCATCTCCAGACATTGTGCACAGATTGTCATGGAGGGCCCCCACAGCACATGTCTGTATGCCAGACTAATTTCCCTGTGAGTACCTCTTCTCCTGCACCATCCTGTTGATACCAGCAGTGAATGCATGCCACGAGGATGTACCCTGTGCAAGGGGTGGGGGGGGGGGGTGCATAGCTAGAGCTCCTGGAGTGGTTTCAGTACCATCTTTATATTGGCAAACCCTTGGCCAAGTGTGCAACGGCAGCCAAGAGAGCAAATAGAATGCTAGGTATCATAAGGAAAGGAATGGAAAATAAAACAAAAGATATTATAATGCCTCTATATCGTTCCATGGTGAGACCGCACCTTGAATATTATGTGCAATTCTGGTCGCCGTATCTTAAAAAGGATATAGCATTATTAGAAAAGGTTCAGAGAAGAGCCACCAAAATGGTTAAGGGGATGGAAGGATACTCCTATGAAGAAAGGCTAAAAAGGTTAGGGCTCTTTAACCTGAAAAAGAGACGGCTGAGGGGAGATATGATAGAAGTCTATAAATTAATGAACGGAGTGGAACGGGTAAACATTTATAATGGCCTGGAGGATCTGCCATTATTGATGGCAGGGATATGGGTCGCAGGACCGTCGGACTCAACCGCTCTTTTAAGTTTGGGTTGCGACGCCACACACATCGAATAACTTTTGAATTTAAAGATGTATTTTGCAGCTCAATCTGGGTCATATTCTGAATCTACAGCTTTCACTGAGAATGTGTCATCCACAGAATTTACACGTAGAGTGCCACTTCCATTGAAATCTTCTTGGAATCCCCCTGGCCCGTTGCATCCGACTTTAATAGTGTTTCGAGCATTAATCTTGCGAGATATAGAGTTCCTGGAACAAACTAACCGGCAATTTTTTCATGCATTACCACAGAATGAAGATCAGGCCTTACAAGCTCTAATGAATAGAACAGATCTAGTGATTAAGCGGGCAGACAAGGGAGGCGCGGTGGTAGTCTTAAATAGAGACCAGTATGTTTCAGAGGCTAAGCGTCAACTTTCTGACCATTCATCATATAAATTGTTACAAAATGATCCGACTATAGAGCTTCAACAGCAAGTCTCGTTGATTACCACTCGAGCCTTGGAAGACAAATTAATTTCTTCGAAGGAATTTAGATTTCTCAATGTTGCACACCCCACAGTGGCTCGTTTTTACTTAGTTCCTAAGATTCATAAAAACATTGAACAGCCACCCGGTCGGCCTATAGTGTCAACAAAGGGATCTCTATTAGAGCCGCTTTCCATGTTTTTGGATTCCTTTCTCAGGCCTCTCTTAAAGGACATACCATCTTATGTTAGGGACACATCTCATTTTTTGCAAATTTTAGAAGCATGCCCTCAGTGGGCCATTGATCCTAACATCTTATTGGTGACACTAGATGTGGTGTCGCTCTACACTAGCATTCCCCAGGCACAAGCGATTGAGACGGTAGTTCGGGCATTGAGAGATAGAGGTGATGTGTCCAGGCCACAGCTTCAGTTTTTATCAGCATTAACACAGTTAACCATCTATCAAAATTATTTTCAGTTCGAAGGTGATTTTTTTCAACAAATTTCGGGAGTTGCTATGGGGGCGACTTTCGCCCCCGTCCGTAGCCAATCTTTTTATGGGTCATTATGAAGATCAGTTATGGCGGGTTTCCCCGTTTCATTCTAATGTTAAACTCTGGTCTCGTTTTATCGATGATGTGTTCATGCTTTGGCGGGGCCTGAAGGAGGATCTTTTGTCTTTCATAATTTGGCTCAATGCCCAAGATTCACATATTCAGTTCACCTATAACATCCATGAAACTGAAATGATTTTTTTGGATTTACTCATTAAAAAAATGGATGCAGGCTGGTACACTTCTTTGTATCGCAAATCAGTGGCCCGTAATACCTTACTCCATTACCGAAGCGCCCATCCGCTTCATTTAAAAGAAGGTTTACCATTTTCCCAGTTCCTGCGATATCGCAGGAACTGTTCGGATGTTTCTGATTTTAAGACTAAAGCTAAAGAATTGACCAGTAATTTTTATGAACGTGGGTACCCCTCACGAGTGGTATCGAGAGCTTATCGCCGAGCACTTTTCAACGAAAGGTCATCTTTGTTAGCCATTAATCAATCTCGACAGAAACAGGATCCTAACGTGATTAATTTCATTACCCAATACTCTCCATTGAGTTTTAAAATTAAGAAAATTATTTCCCGACATACTACTGTTCTCACTACAGTGCCTAGTTTAAATGAGAAAGTTATTCGATGTGTGTGGCGTCGCAACCCAAACTTAAAAGAGCGGTTGAGTCCGACGGTCCTGCGACCCATATCCCTGCCATCAATAATGGCAGATCCTCCAGGCCATTATAAATGTGGACATTGCTCGATCTGTTCTGTTACTAAGGAACTACAAGAATTCACTCATCACCATAAGAAATATGTACTGAGGAGCCGTACCACGTGTGAATTGCAGAATGTGATTTATATGATAACTTGTCCTTGTGCTCTAGCATACATCGGGCAGACTAGCAGGGCTTTTAAAATACGTCTTGCTGAACATAAAAGTCGTTTAAAACATAATATACAGCAAGCGCCATTAGTTTCCCACTGTCAAACTTTCCAGCATATGTTTGAAACGTTACAATGTTTTTGTATTGAGCAAATCTCTGCCCCGATGAATGGGAAGTCACTAGCGCAAACACTAGTGCTCCGAGAACAACGTTGGATTTTTCGGCTTCAGACACTTATTCCTCATGGTCTTAATGTGGAAATTGAGTGGGGAAGTTGCTGCTGATTTGCTCTAATGTGAATGACGTAGATTGCGGGGACTATAAATGGGACTGAAAACTAAGGTCTGCACATGCGCAGTGTTTTTGAGATAGGAGACGCAAGTATCAAACAATTAATGAAGGATCTTATGAAATTCACGACCAACTCAAAAAACTATGCATTGATGAGGCCTTATTGGGTATGTTGTATGTCATCTCATTCTTATCTGCCAGTATTTTATGGAATTTTAAAGCACTGATATAGCAAATGGTTGCTGTTTTTAATGGTGGCTTTTCTTTTAGTGAACATTTGGCTGATGGCGCTTTTTCCCCTGAAGAACCTCATGTTTATGAGTGAAACGCGACAACGTTGCCAGTGAGGCGTCGGGAATATAATGATCTGCTAAGATAAGATTTGTGAAGTTAAGTGCCATTTCACTAAAGACTGTTAATGATAAAAGCAACACAACGGAAAGAGGGTGTTTAAAAGTGTTAAAACAGGCCGGAATAAGTCATTGATGTTAATAGGCTAGGCTGGTGAAATGAGTGATCTTTTCTATCCAGCAGATACTAGCCGAATATACTGAGACATTTCCGGGCCTAGTCAGAAAACGTTGAGTTATAAACCCTCTTGGATATTGCCATTGTTTATCTGGAGTAATTTCTCTTACCTATCTAGTATCCGTATTACTCTGAGAGCTAGACCTGTTTCACTTGTGAATATCCAGCAGAAAAGCTTGAAAAGAAAAATCTCCAGAGGGAAATCCTCTTGGAAGAGGAGGATAGGCTAGATCTGTTGAAGAACTAGCATTGGCACCCAGGGATCTATCCAATTTTAGAGGAGTAGAAGATCCTAAAGGGTGGAGTATGGGATCCTTAGAGGATGGTTGCCGGTACCATAGGAGGTCGGGACCAGCAACAGTCGGTAGCGCATCGTCCATGCCAGGGATCGATTCCAGACTCGGTACCGAGGGAAGCGAGCCTGATGAAAAAAGCATGGAAGGTACTGACAGCGATGGTAAAATGGATACCGGTACCGTCTCCGGTATTGTATTCAATACCAATGGAAGAAGGCCAGCCGGTGACGGCTCTAGCAGTATCGGAAGAACCGAGAGTGCTGAACATGGATCATAGGAACAGTGCCTTCGGTACCGTCCGGTGTCGGTACCAAGGTGAGTCAGTACCCAGTCCTCCAGACTGGAGATCGATTCCAGACTCGGCCTCGAAGGAAGCGAGTCTATCGATGCACATCTGGAGGGTACCAACGTCGGTACCAGTACCGGTACCGGAATCGATACCGATACAGGAAGATCGGTCTGCAGCGTATCCAACGGGCCCGCAGGTACCGAGGACGCCAGACTACGATCCGTGGTTAGGAATGTTTCATCCAACACCATTCCGGCGTCGGGGAAGGCAGCCGCGACCACAAGAAAACTAAAAAATAAAAGAAGAATTTTCTGCGGTGACAGAAGGACGTCCTGTCGGCTCCACGGAAAAACGAAAACTGAGGAGAGGCAGTTGGGAAAGGCGGGAAGGCAGCACGCAGGCGTGTTGGGATGCTTCCAAAAGCGTTCTGATTGGACGCTGGGGAGCGTTCCCGCGCAGACTCCGTCGGTACCGACGTACCCATATGTGAAGACTCATTCCTGCTTGTTCCTGGAGATGTGTAAGTACCAATCTAACAACATACATGAGTAAGTTCTGAATTTGACAAGAATACACGTACAAGAGGAGATCAGAGAAATAACTTTTACTGAACTTTTTCAGGTAGCAGTAAACATCACTGAAATAATCACAATTGTCCCCTCGATCACTGGTAGAGACCCAATGTTCTAATGAGCAGATAGCCAAAAAATACTCCTGCCTGAGAGCAGATGTCAACATTGACAGGGAAATATTTTAAAATATACATGCATTGCTATTGGAAAGTGAGAAATGCACACAGGAGTCACATAAAGCATAGTTACTCACCTGTAACAGGTGTTCTCCAGGGACAGCAGGAATCAGTCCTCACATTTGGGCGACGTCAACACCGATGAAGCCCACGCAGAGCATTTCCCCAGCTTTCAAAGTAAGTCTTTGGGAATGCTACCACGCATGTGTGATCCCCTTCCCGCCCAAGGGTGCCATCTTGTTCAGTCAGGTGCCATAGCTAAAGCCCCACCAAGAAGATGGCAAAAGATGAACAGCAACTTCAAGGGTTGTGAGAACTGATTCCTGATGCCCTGAAGAACACCCCGTTTCAGGTAAGTAACTACACTTTCTTCAGGAACAAGCAGGAAGTCAGTCCTCACATATAAGACTCCCTAGCTACAGGCTACTGAGGACCTGTAGGAAAAAACATTGCAGAACCATGAGCAGTCATAAATGAATCTGAAGACAGACCCGATGACCCCAAGTCCATGGAGAGCCACATCTCTGGTAGCCTGAACAAGAAGGGTCAGAGAGCAGGAGTTGCTTAAACCCTGAACAGATTACAGAGTACCGCCTGGCCAAAGGCGAAGTCATGACGGGACTCCCTCTCCAGACAGTAATGGGTTGTGAAGGTATGAGCAGACCACCAGGTGGTGGCCCGGCAGATGTTCACAAGGGGCACTGAGCGGAGGCTCACAAGACGTCACCATAGCTCGGACATTGTGCACCATGATACGGCTGTCCAGTGGCCGCCCAACCTGGGCCAAAGCGATGCAGCCACCCACATGGACAAGGTTCGCTTGGTGACCATCTGTCCCAGATGGCTGGGATCCTAAGAGGCAAAGAGCTGCCCAGTTTTGCGGTGGCCCCGAGTCCACTGCATGTAGAAGGATAGGGCCCTCTTGCAGTCCAGGGTATGGAGGTCGGCGTGGGGCCTCGGGAAGAAAGTGGGCAACACCATCTCCTGGTTGAGATGGAAGTCCAAGACAACCTTAAGGAGGAACTTGCGGTGGCTGCGGAGAACCACCCTGTTCTTGTAGAAGCTGGTGTAAGGTGCCTCAGCCATCAGAGCTTGGAGTTCACTGACTCTACGGGTGGAGGTGAGTGCCACCTGGAAGGTCACCTTCCAGAAAAAGTGCTGCAAGGAGCAAGTAGCTAGGGGCTCAAAAGGTGGCTTGGTCAGCTGCACAAGAACCACATTGAGGTCCCAGTCTGCCGGGGGCAGGCAGATAGGAAGCTTGGAGAGGAGCAGGCCCCGCATGAAATGAGAGATGAGGGGTTGCCCTCGATGGGATGATGGTTCACCGAGATCGCACTCATGTGAACCCTGAACAAGTTAGACTTTAGACCTAACTGTGAGAGATGGAGCAAGTACTGCAGGACTGAGTGTAGTGGGCATGAAAACAGGTTCATGTGGTTCTCTAAGCACCACACTGAAAACCTGCACCACTTGAAGGCGTATGCCCATTTTGTCAAGTCCTTCCAAGAGGCCAACAGGATGTCCTCGACCTCCTTGGGGAACTAAGGCAACCCGTTCAGCAGCCAAGCTTTAAGGGACAGGGACCCCAGATTGGGGTGGAGGAGCAAGTCTCCCTCCTGTGTTAGGAGCTCTGGCGACCTCTTGAGAAGGACCAGGGGCTCTGTCAAGAGGCAGAGCAGCAGGGGCAACCACGGCAGTTTGGGCTACCTCAGGGTCACAAGGATCAGAGGCCCTGTCCTGCCGGAGCTTGAGAAATGTCCATGCTATCAGCAGCATAGGAGGGAAGGCATATAGTAGGCCCATTGCCCACAAGAGGAAAAGGCATCTGGAGCCACCTGACCTGGGTGCGGATAAGGGTTGCAAAATCGGGGGAGCTGAGTGTTGTCTGGCCTGGCAAAGAGATCCAGGTCCAGGGTGCCCCAGAGCTGGAACAGCTGTTGTGCTGTCGCAGGGTTCAGGCGAAACTCGTGTGGCTAGAGGACTCTGCTCAGGCATTCCGCCACGGCACTGTCTTGGCCCAGGAGACAGACGGCTCTGAGGATAATGTCCTGGCTCAGTGCATATGAGCTGTAAGAGCCGGTACTCCCCTGTTTGTCCAAGTAGAACACAGTGACCTAGTTGTCCGTCTGCCCAAGCACCACTTGGTGCCATAGCTGGTGCTGGAATGCCTTCAGTGCGAGGAGAATGGCTTGGAGCTCCAGCAGGTTGATCTGCTGCCAACTCTCTTCAGGGGATCAGGCCCACTGAGTGTGCAGCTCTTTGTGATGGAACCCCCCCCCCCCAACCTGAGAGAGAGGCATCTGTTATCAGGACTGCCTGGGGGATTGGAGTCTGGAAGGGCATGCCCCGGAACAGGTGTTGTACGTCCTGCACCAGACAAAGGACTCTGCCAACCAAGGCAAGACCGATATGGGGTCCCGGAATCGGCCCATCGCCTGGGCCCACTGTGCACGGAGGCAACACTGCGCTGCCTGCATGTTGAGGCGGGCATTGGGCGTGACGTGGATTGTGAAGGCCATGTGGCTGAGTAGGCAAAGTATCGACTGAGCTGAGACTCTGCACATTGGATGCCAGGGACATGAGGCAGTTCTGCCCTGTCCCGGGGAAGGAAAGCCTTGGCCTGGAGTGTATCCAGGCAAGCCCCTATGAATTCCAGGGATTGTGCTGGAGCAAGGTGGGATTTTGGGTGGTTGACCATGAAGACCAAGTGCTGTAGAAGCTGGATGGTGCGGCTTGTGGCCTGCAGGGCCTGAGGCCGTGTCCCCCTTTATGAGCCTGTCATCTAGATAAGGGTACATGAAGGCGCCTTGGAGACGGAGGTCGGCCGCTATCACTGCAAGACACTTGGTGAAGACCCATGGCGCAGAGGCGAAGCCAAAGAGAAGCACCCTGTACTGGTAGTGATTGCCAAGATACCATAAAATGCAGGTATTGCCTGTGGTTGGGGTGGATGAGGATGTGGGTGTTAGCATCCTTTAAGTCCAAGGAGCATAGCCAATCGCCTTGCTGGAGGTAGGGCAGCAGTGTTCCAAAGGAGAGCATTTTGAACTTCTCCCACACCAGGAATTTGTTCGGGTTCCTCAGGTCGAGGATGGGCCTGAAGCCTTTTCGAGGCGAGGAAGTATCTGGAGTAGAACCCCCTTCCTTGTAGGCAAAATGGTATGGGCTCCACTGCCCCGTCTTTGAGGAGGCCTGTGAGCTCTTGAGTTACTAAGGCCTGGTGCAGGGGAGGCCGCTGCGGCTCCCCAGGGAAGTAGGGGGAGGTGGCTGGTCCAGATGGAGGAGGTAACCCTCCCCGACGACCTGGCGGACCCACGTGATGGAGTTCCACCTGTGGGCAAGTGGACAAGCTTCCCCCCCCCCCTCATCGGCAGCTGGTTGCCCAGCGGTCGAGAGGCTATGCTGGGGTGTCAAAACCCCAAGCCCGGCTGAGCTGGAGCCGGGGGCTGGGTCTTTTGCCCTTTAGGCTTGCGAGGCCCATGGCCAGAGCCCTTACATTAACCACCATGTGGCGGGGTCAGTGTGGCCAGGTACGGGGGTATCCCCTGTAGGGTTGGCCCTTCCTGAGGAAGAAGGGTTTCTTCCCTTGTGGCTTTTTTCTAGGAAGGGTGGATATCTTCCTTGAGAGCCGAGTATGGGTGAAATACTCTGTTTCAATTTCAGCCACTTTGTCCTCCATGGGCTTACCAAAGAGCTGCTGCCCTAGGCAAGGGACATCGAGGAGCTTCTCCTGGACCCACTGCTCCAAGTCGAAGAACTAGAGCCAGGCCTGCCGGCGGTTGCCAATGCTAGCCGCCGCTACCGCCACCACCACCACTTGCACGGAGGACTCAAAGCCATCGTAGGCAGTTCATGAGAGGTATTTGGAGCACTCAATGACTGACCTCGAGTGTGCCTGGAAGCGCTGGAGGTGGTCCCCATCAAGACCTACCGCAAACCAACCCCCTCCCCCGAGTTCTTTAGTGAAGTCTCTGAGGAACATAATGTAAAGTTGGTAGACCTGGATGCGACATGTTAGCATGGAGCCCTGGTAACATTTGCACCCAAAGGCATCGAGGGCACGAGACTCTCTGCCCGGAGGGACTGAAGAGTGAGCCTTTGGGCTCTTCTGCTTGCACATGGCCGACTCGACAACCATGGAGGTGCGGGGAAGCTGGTCCTTCTGAAATCCCGGACCCTGCTGGACCCTGTACATGGAGTCCAGGTGCCACCCACATGCAGAGAAGCTGCTGGTTAAGGATGAAAGGGACCAGGACTGTGAGTGTTTCCCATGGTGGTGCCTCATATTGGAGGATATAGAGTTCCTCAGCTCGATTCATCCTCCGAATCTGTGGTAAGCGCGAGGGCCTGCGCCATATCAGGGACAAACTCAAGGTAAGAGGTGTCCTCAGGAGAGGACCGCCACCTCTGAGTCGGTGGGGAAGGGTCCGAGGGAAGGTCTCAGTGAGCCTGAGTCTTCAGTGAGGTGTCCCCATCAGATTCCCACTCCAAATAGTCCGTTGAGGACTCAAGGTTGGATGGTTGTAAGTGGGTCAATGACTCACGCCAGGGTCCCGAGGCTGGAGCCTGTCCGGAGCCGGAGGCACTGGCCGAGAAGATCTCACACCCAAAGAACGGGAAGGAGACAGAGACCCTCGCCAAGATTCCTCAAGAGGCATCTGGCCCTCGGGGATCACTGCAGCAGCCAAGGGAGTCCTCGAGGTTGAAGTCTGCGGTCTCATGGCACATGCCGATGGGGCCAGGCATCTGCACCAGCTGGACAGAGAGGAACACAGAAACGCTGCGTTCCAAGGCCAGCATTTGGGCCTCCCACTCGGGAGTGGGGCCCTGCGACACCGACGCTGGGGTAACCGGGTCAGGCACTGAGGAGAAGAGGGGGTCCTCGCAGGGACAACCCTCAAGAGACCAGGCGCCATCACCAGAGGCCTCCGCATCGGTTTGAGGTACCTTTCTCAGCCGCTCCCTCTCCAACTCTTCGGACTATCGTAGAGGGCTGAGGGACCAGGCGCGTGACTTCTCATGCTTGTCCAACCCCCCGGACGATGTCCACATGGCCTTCTTTTTCCGCTCACATTCGGGGGACCTCTGGTCAGAGTGCCTGCGGGCCCAAGGAGGAACCTTGAGCAGCTCAGAGGGTTGCGGGGCCTTGAAGCGCAAGGCTACTGGGTTGTGATCAGTGCTCGGACACCTAAGACAGCAGTCATGGGTGTCTGTGAGTGACATGTTTTTGGAGCACCGATCACATTTTTTAAAATCAGAGGCCACTGGGGCAAAAAGGACCCCTGCGAGGTTGAAGACCCTCAAAGCGGCCATCTGTTAAAAAGGGCACGAAAGTGCTAAAGGGGAAAGAAGGGAAAAATGAGTCTGGAGACAGACTGCCAAAGCAGTGGTGCTCAAGAGGTGGGAGGGGGAACTGGCGCTAGCCAGAAACGACAAAAATGCACTTAGAAAAGAAACTTTTCCGGGGACGAGACGCACCTCAAAAGGACTCTGCGGAAAGAGGAGAATGAACAAGATGGCACTCTTGGGTTGGAAGGGGACCAATGCATGCATGGTAGCATTCCCAAAGGCTTTCTTTGAAAGCTGGGGAAATGCTCCGTGTGGGCTCCATCAGTGCCAATGTCACCCATATGTGAGGACCACTGTTCCCTCTAAGCTGTGCACGCGCACACACCTCGCTGAGCGAGCGCACATACTTTATAACAGAGCGCACAAGAATTACAGTTTTGATTCTGATAGAAAACAACACAGACGTCTTAAAATTTAAAAGTTGTTGTGTATTTACGGTTTTCACAAGTTCTACAATATTTTCTAGTGCAATCAAAGTGGTGTACATACTGTATTCTGACGTGTAGTCAAATTTTAAAGTATATAACTCCGAGTGTCGTTATGTGGCGCACAAAAATTTAACCTTCCTTCAAAAGCTACACAGCTGATATTTTATGCGCACACAGCCTACAGAAAATTAGAGGGAACATTGGTGAGGACTGACTTCCTGCTTTTTCCTGGAGAATGTTCTGTGCTAGCCTTACATGCGCAGATGGTCCTTTACACATATACATTAGGCAGGCTCTATTCTGTCAATATGCACACCAGCTGATGGGCCGTACTTTCATTCAAAGGAGAGGGTATTTATAGCTGTCACAGAGCAAGCAGAAGTGCTCATGCCTAGTTTGCACACCTGTTTACATCATTTTGTCTGCTATAAAGTACGCACATACTTCACTTTAGGCCTGAAATCTATATTCCATTACACTGTTTTTCTGGACTGTCAAACCATGTCCCCTTAAAATTCATACATCCCACGGCATCTACATGTAAATGCCTGGAACAAACTACCTGAGTCAGTGCGTGGGGCTCCCTCTCTAGCCCTATTCAAATCCAGGTTAAAAACCCACCTCTCTGAATCTGCTTTTGGATCCTGATGCCCCTCACTTTCTTGTTCACTACTTATGTGTATCAAAAATAAAGCTGAAGAAAAACTGATAGAATTCTGCAAGACCAACAATCTATTCATTTCAGACATCTTCTTTCAGCAACACAAGCGGCAACTGTACATATGGACCAACCAATGGATTGTACAAAAATCAAATTGACTACATTAGTGGAAGAGCGTAGTTACTCACCTGTAACAGGTGTTCTCCAGGGGCAGCAGGAATCAGTCCTCACTTATGGGTGACGTCGGCGCCGACGGAGCCCTCGCGGAGCAATTTTCCCCAGCTTTCAAAGAAAGCCTTTGGGAATTGCAGCGCGCATGCGCGGTCCTCTTCCCGCCCAAGGGTGCCATCTTAGCCAGTCAGATGACATAGCTAAAAAAGACAGCATAAAAATTTGCAAAAAACTAAAGCAGACGATTGCAACTCCAAGGGGAGGAGGGAGGGTTGTGAGGACTGATTCCTGCTGCTCCTGGAGAACACCTGTTACAGGTGAGTAACTACGCTTTCTCCAGGACCAAGCAGGAAGTCAGTCCTCACTTATGGGACTCCCAAGCTCAAGGCTACCGGAGACCCTAAGCACAAAAATGAGCTCCCTCTAGCTCAGCAGCACAGAAGGAAAGAATCTTCGCTGAATTATCACCCACAGGTAGCCAACATCCGGGATGGAGGGTAGGAGTTGCTCAGACCTCAAAGAGATTACGGAGGACTGCCTGTCCGAAAGCACTGTCCCTGCGGGACTCCCTCTCGAGACAGTAATGGACCGCAAAAGTCTGGCTCGAAGACCAAGTAGCGGCCCGGCAGATGTCTGCCAGCGGAACAGAGCGGAGGTAAGCCACTGACGTGGCCTTTGCCCGAACGCAATGAGCCGTGACTCGACCTTCCAAGGAGAGTCCGGCTGCCCCATAAGCCCAAGTGATACAGTCCGCAACCCAGATGGACAGTGTACGCTTGGAGACTGGGAGCCCCAATTTATTGGGGTCAAAAGACACAAAAAGCTGAGCAGCTTTACGGTGCTCCCGCGTACGGTCAAGGTAGAAGTTCAAAGCCCTTCTACAGTCCAGGGTATGGAGGACCGTTTCAGCTCGGCTGGAGTGTGGTCTGGGAAAGAAGGTCGGAAGTACCACCTCCTGATTGATGTGAAAAGGGGAGACCACTTTTGGAAGAAATTTAGGGTGAGTCCGTAGGACTACCCTATTTTTGTAGAACCGAGTGTAAGGGGGATCAGACACGAGGGCCTGCAATTCACTTACGCGTCTAGCGGAAGTGAGGGCTATCAAGAACAGTGTTTTCCAAGACAGAAAACGGAGAGAGAGAACAGGTAGCCATAGGTTCAAAAGGCGGACAGGTGATCCGCTGCAAAACCACATTCAGGTCCCAGTCAGGCGCTGGCGGGCGCAGAGGTGGTTTAAGTAGAAGGAGACCTCGGAGAAACCGCGCTACGAGAGGGTCGCTGGAGAGAGGTCTGCCGTCCACCGGCACATGATGTGCCGAAAGAGCACTGAGGTGAACTTTGACGGAGTTGGACTTAAGTCCCAGATTAGAGAGGTGCAGCAAGTACTGCAAGATCATCGACACCGGGCAGGAGAAGGGATCCTGAGACTGTTGGGTACACCAAACGGAAAAGCGACGCCATTTAAGGCGTAGCATTTGCGGGTAGAAGGTCGTCGCGAAGCCAAGACGACCTCCTCCACCTCTGCCGGCAGGAGAAGGGGAGCAAGGACTACCCTCTCAGCAGCCAGGCCATTAGGTTGAGAGACCTGAGGTTGGGGTGTAGCAGAGACCCCTGATCCTGAGTGAGGAGATCCGGTTGAAACCCCAGAGGGAATGGATCCTCCACCGCTAATTGCAGCAGGAGCGGAAACCACGGCTGTCTGGGCCAGCGAGGGGCCACCAGGATCATGAAGGCTTTGTCCCGGAGAACCTTGAAAAGAGTCCGAGAGACTAGCGGGATGGGAGGGAAAGCATACAGAAGGCTTCCCGACCATGAGAGTAGAAAAGCGTCCGCCGCAACCCGAAGGGGGTGGGGCTGACGAGAGCAGAAGCGAGGAAGTTGCCGGTTGTGAGGACTGGCAAAGAGATCCACCGTGGGGAGGCCCCACTTTAGAAAGAGCTTCTGAACTACCAAGGGATCCAGACGCCACTCGTGCGGCTGAAGGATCCTGCTGAGTTTGTCCGCCAGGTAATTCTCTTGGCCTGGGAGATAAACTGCCTTGAGGAGAATGCTGTGACTGACGGCCCAAGAGCAGAGCTTCTGTGCCTCCCGGCAGAGGAGGAAGGAGCCCGTGCCCCCTTGCTTGTTCACGTAGAACATGGCAACTTGATTGTCCGTCTGGACAAGGACAGACTGATGAGAAGTCAGGTGGGAGAAAGCCTTGAGAGCCAGGCGGATCGCCCTGAGCTCCAGGAAGTTGATCTGCTGAGCAGACTCCCACGTGGTCCAGAGGCCCTGAGTACGTGCCCCTTGGCAATGCGCACCCCAGCCCAGGAGGGATGCATCTGTCGTCAGCACCCGGGCCGGCTGCGGTGACTGGAAAGGCATTCCGAATATTAGGTTCGGCTGCTGAAGCCACCACCGGAGAGACGAGATCAGCGGCTCGGAGACGCGCACTAGGTCTGCTAGGCCGCCTGTGGCTTGTCGCCACTGCTGGCGGAGACACCATTGAGCAGGCCGCATATTCAGGCGGGCATTGGGGGTCACATGGACGGTGGAAGCCATATGGCCGAGTAGTCTCAGGAAGCGCCTGGCGGAGACCAGGGGCTGGCTGCGAAAACGGTCGGCTAGGTCCATGAGCCGTTGAGCCCTGTCAAGCGGTAGGTATGCTCGTGCCTGAGGAGTGTGCAGCCTTGCGCCGATGAACTCGAGATCCTGTGAGGGGAGCAAAGTGGACTTTGCGAAGTTTATAACAAAGCCCAAGTGCTGCAGAAGAGTCACCGTGCGGCGCGTGGCGTTGGTGACCTCCAGAGCGGACGCTGCTCTGATGAGCTAGTCGTCGAGGTACGGAAAGACATAGAGGCCGTGAAGCCGGAGATAGGCCGCCACCACCGCGAGACATTTTGTGAAGACTCGCGGTGCGGAGGACAGGCCAAAGGGCAGTACTCTGTACTGGTAATGATTTCCTGCCACCACAAACCTTAGGTATTGTCGGTGGCTTGGGTGGATGAGGATGTGCGTGTAGGCATCCTTTAGATCCAAGGAGCATAGCCAATCTCCCTGCTGGAGGTAGGGCAGAAGGATTCCAAGGGTAAGCATCTTGAACTTCTCTCGCACGAGGAACTTGTTGAGGTTGCGCAGGTCCAGGATGGGTCTGAGGCCTCCTGTTCTCTTTGGTATCAGAAAATACCTGGAGTAAAAACCTTGACCTTCCAGGTGGTGGGGCACCGGTTCCACCGCCTGTTCCTGTAGAAGACCTGCTAACTCCTGAAGGAGTAATTCCCTGTGCAGAGGGGGTCGTGGAGGTTCTCCCGGAAAAAAGGAGGGAGGGACCTGGTGGAAGTGGAGAAGATAGCCTTCTCGCACGACTTGAAGCACCCAGGCATCTGAGGTGATGCTGGACCACCTGTGGGCGAAGTGAACCAGCCGGCCTCCGGTGCTGGGAGGAACCAGCGGGGGGGGAGAGGCTATGCTTAGTGAGTCAAAAACCCCCACCCTGCTGAGCAGGGGCTGGTGGTGCAGGCTTGGGGGCTTGCTGCCTACGGGACCCGTTACCCCGTCCCTTGGCCTGCTGGCCCTGTTGGGGAGCTGCAGGGGCCTGATAATGGGGGTATTGTTTGTAGGTAGCCGCCTTCCTCGGGTAAAAGGACTTCTTTCCCGAGCCCTTCTTTTTCTGGGAAGGGGCGGAGGTCTTCCTAGAAAGCCTAGTCCTGGTGAGAGTCTCCGTCTCAATTTGTGCAGCCTTTTCAGCCATGGGCTTGCCAAAGAGTTTTTCGCCTCGGCAGGGGACATCGACCAACTTGTCCTGCACCCAGGGCTCAAGGTCAGATGACTGAAGCCAAGCCTGTCGGCGGGCACCGATGCCGGCTGCGGCCACTCGAGCCGACGCTTCAAAGCCATCGTAGGCTGCTCGGGATATGAATTTTGAGCATTCCCGAATACCAGTGGACAAGGCCAGGAACCTCCGCAAGGGTTCCTCGGACAAACCAGCGGAGAATCCGGCTAGCTCTTTAGCCAGGTCTCGGAGATACATGCCCATGTATAGCTGGTAGGTCTGGACACGACACGCAAGCATAGAGCCCTGGAAACACTTCTTGCCAAGGCCATCCAGGTTACGGGCCTCCCTGCCAGGAGGCACCGAGGAGTGCATCTTCTGGCTCTTAAGACGATGCATGGCCGATTCCACTACCATGGAATGGTGTGGCAGCTGTGCTTTTTGGAAGCCAGGGCTCTTGCGGACTCGATAGATAGAATCGACCCGCTTGCTCAGGACCGGCGAGGTGGCCGGACTCTCCCACATGAGGAAGAGTAGTCGTTCCAGCATGGGAGGAACCGGTACAGTAAAGTGTTCCCTTGCGGGAGAGTCATACTGGAGGGCGTCGAGCTCTTCGGCTCGAGGCTCCTCCTCGGGATCCGCAGGGAAGGCCAAAGCCTTGGCCATATCCCTGACGAAGTCCGAGAACCAGGCATCCTCCGGGGGGGACTGCTTCCGAGGCTCGGACTCCGGTGAGTCCGAGGGGACACACCGAGTCCGGAAAGAATCAGGCGACTCTTCCTCTTCAGACTCCCAGACCGACTCCGACGAGGACTCGGTGGGGTCGGCCCGGGCAGGGCGCGGCGCCTGCCGCCCCGACGCCGAGGGAGTCGGCGTCGGCGACCTCGGTCCCGAACGGGAGGCCGAGGGTGACCTCGACCGAGGATCGACTCGAGTTCGCATCGACTCGAGGATCGGCTCGGTCTCCGGGGTCGACTTGGACGTCGACGTCCCGGCAGTCGGGGCAGCGGCGCCAGCGAAGCCAGCGAGCAGTGCCCGCTGCTGGTCCATGAAGGCAGACAATCTGCTCTCCAAGGCCGTCAACCTGAGTCCGAGCTCAGGTGACCCAGCAGCCCCCGACTCGGGCCCCGACGGCGTCGGGCCCGACGTCAGCTGTCTCGGAGGCGAGTCCAGGAGGACCACAGGACTTACCCGAGCAGGCAGCTCCGACTCCAGGCGAGGTCGCTTCGTGAGATGCTCCTTCTCCAAGGACCCGGGACGGCTATCGGGGCTATGCGACCTGGCCCTCGCGGAGCCAGGAGCGTCCACCGACGCCGCCCTCGCGGGTTTCACCTTACGACGATGGTCCCCGGAGGGAGAACCCCTGTCGGAGGAATTCCGGCGACGGTCCGAGCTGGAACCTTTGGACGCGGAGGCCTCCGACGAGGTCCGGGTACGGCTGGGGTCAGCGAAGATTCTATCCCGCTGATGCCGCCGACTTCTCAACGCTTTGGAGGACATTTTGCCGCAGGGCCCACAGATCATTTCTTCATGATCCGGGCCCAGGCAGCGGAGGCAAAAGTCGTGTGTGTCAGTTAGTGACATATTTCGGTCACACTGACTACACCGCTTGAAACCACTGGCAGCCATCGGGGGAAAAAGGGCCCCGGCGAGGTCAAAGGACCGGGCTGCCAGGGAAAAACCGAAACGAGAAACTGACTAAGTCAGAAAAACCGAAAATAAGAAGAGGACTCGAGACCGGCGTCGCGAGTCCGGCAGGAAAAAGACCGGCGTCGAACCGAATGGAAAATAAGAGAAATTCTGAAGAAAAAATCAACTTTTTCGCGGGGACACGACGGGTACGTCTGTAGGGCTCCGCGGAAAAAAGAAGACTGGCTAAGATGGCACCCTTGGGCGGGAAGAGGACCGCGCATGCGCGCTGCAATTCCCAAAGGCTTTCTTTGAAAGCTGGGGAAAATTGCTCCGCGAGGGCTCCGTCGGCGCCGACGTCACCCATAAGTGAGGACTGACTTCCTGCTTGGTCCTGGAGAATCAATGATAGAAAAGTTCTGTAACATCAACAAAGACAAAACCTGGAGCAGACTGTGGTACAGATCACCAACCACTAGTGTGCAAACTCAAGCTAAAGTTGAAAAAGGGCAAGCCACCCATGAATGTAGCAAAATTTGACCTTGAGAATATACTACTGGAATTTAAAGACTGCCTGCAAAAACAATTTGCTGCTTTAGATACAAATGACAGAGGTCCAGAAGAGTTATGGGGTGACATCAAGAAGGCTGTGTTGGAAAAAAGTGAATCTCTACAAAAGGTAAAAAAGCAAAAACAGCCAAAATGGATGACCGAAAAAAACTCTGAAAATTGCCCAGAAACGCAGAAAAGCTAAAGCCAGAGGAGAAAGAGAGGTAATCACAGAACTCAACAGATATTTCTAACGTGCAGCAAGACAAGACAAGAAGTACTACAATGATGCATGCAAGGAAATAGAAGCAGAAACTATTCGAGGAAGAACAATATCGGCTTTCCTAAAGCTGCAAAGTTAAAGAAAAGATTCCATCCTCAAATTAGAATGTTACAAGATGCTCAAGGATCCATGTTGAATGATGCTGAGAAGATAAAGAAAAGGTGGAACGAACATACAGAGTCCATAAAGATCAAGTGGACCAACAGCCATTTGAACCTGTACCTTATGATCCAGAACCACTGGTGATGAAGCAGCATTGAAAGCCTTATCAAAGAACAAAGCACCAGGCATTGATGGCATTCCCATTGAAGTATTACAGAAATCTGACGCAGCTGTTACTATACTTACAAGGCTCTGCCAGATAATTTGGAAGACAACATCATGGCCAACTGACTGGAAAAGATCTGTGTTTATACCAATACTAAAGAAAGGTGATCCAACTGACTGTGGAAATTATCACACAATCGCTCCAATCCCACATGCTAGCAAGATTCTACTGAAGATTATTCAGCAGAGACTACAGTGAATGAGAATGAGAACTGCCTGAAGTGCAAGCAGGGTTCAGGAAAGGGTAAGGAATGAGACCTTGCGGATGTGAGTTGGAGTCTTGAAGGACTAGAAAAGGGGACTGTTACTTCTGGAGAGAGATCTGCAATTGTGAGTATATACTTCTGGGAATCTTCTGAAAGGAATTCTTTGTATTAAAAGCTAATTAATTTGTGAACCCACTGTTTTTTGTTAAATCAGTCAGGGCCTAGTAGCAGCAGTTTAAGTTTAAATTTAAAACACAGAAGAGAACTTTCTGGTTAAATTTGGAACACAGCAGAGAGCTTGTAGTTTAAATTTAATAGTCACTCAGGGCCTAGTATCAGCAAAGTACTTTTAGTTTAAATTTAAAACACAGAAGAGAGCTTTCTGGTTAAATTTAGAACCCAGCAGAGAGCTTGTAGTTTAAATTTCATAATAAGTCAGAGCCTAGCAGCAACAAAGAGCTATAATTTAAATGAAATCAGAATATAGCTTAGCATAAAAGGCAAAACAGGGTCAGTACTCTTTGAGCAACAAATAAAGTCTTCTAGAGACCTTTACAAAGAGGCCTTCTACCTAGGGGGCAAGAGACCTGTGAAACCTTTTCAATAGGTGTTAACACCAGGTGGCAGGTCAAAAGGCCATTTTGAAAGACTCCTTCTATCCAAGCAAGGACTGTTAATCACCCAGGAAGTTGGTCACAGCTTACCTCAGCAGCAAAGGACAGGGTACTGTGTAGCAGCCCTCTTAATAAGGAGATCAAACCTAAGCTTTCTTTAGAAGCTCAGATGACAAGACTTTGACTTTCATACTCATGCAAAGAGAGAGATCATTAGAGAAAAACATCATGCTTGGCAAGGTAGAAGGTCAATGCAAAAGAAGAAAGTCAGCAATGAGATGAATCGATACAACAAAAGTAGCTATGGGTGCCACTCTATCAACAATGAGCCACCTGACTGAAGACCAAACACAGTTTAGGACAACTATCTAGAAGGCCGCCATGAGTCGACACAGACATGATGGCACTTAACCACCACCATACTCTAGTGCCCAGTTTTGTGATAGCCTTCGTCTTGATTAGATTGTAAGCTCTGATGAGTAGAGACTGTGCCTTACAGTGCTGCATACGTCTTGCAGAGCTATACAAATGATAAATAGTAGTAACAGCATTATAAAATCGGTATTTCCATGTGCAAATGCCACTATTCACACATGTACATGCCACACACAACTATTTCAAAATTACCTCCAATGTGCCTTTTTCTAAAATAGTTCAACCTCAGTTTCACAATATTTTAGATAGGTGATAGGAGAGAGAGATGAAGCCTTCCACATACAGTAAATCGTAGTTTCTCACTTGTAATAGGTGTTCTCTTGGAACAACAGGAATCAGTCCTTGCATATGGGTGACATCGGTGCCGATGGAGCCTGCGCAGAGCATTTCCCCAGCTTTCAAAGAAAGTCTTTGGGAATGCTATCATGCATGCGTGGTCCCCTTCCTGCTCAAGGGTGCCATCTTGTTCAGTCAGATGACACAGCTTAGGTGAAAGATAGAAACAGATAGAGGAGGCAACTCCCAGGGGAGGAGGGAGGGTTGTGAGGACTGATTCCTACTGTTCCCAGAGAACACCTGCTACAGGTGAGTAACTACACTCTCTCCAGGAACAAGCAGGAAGTCAGTCCTCACATATGGGACTCCCTAGCTCTAGGCTGCTGAGACCCGAATCACGCAGCACCAACGGCAACCACCAGGGGAGGTCGCCAGTTGCAGGGGATGAGTCCCTACACACAGACTCCGCAACGCCCAGCAATCCTCATTGCCAACAGTCTGAGAGTCTGACCATCGACGGGTTGGAGGGCAGGAGTTGCCTAGACATCGAGTATGCTATGAATTACCGACCGCAATGTGCTGCAAAGGTATGCACTGAAGATCATCTGGCGGCCTTGCATATGTCTGTCAATGGTATTGAGTGTAGGTTAACCACCGAAGCGGCCATGGCTCTGACACGATGAGTGGTGATCCGGTGCTCCAAGGAAAGACCTGCCTGCTCATAAGCGAAGGCGATGCAATCCGTCACCCAAGAGGACAGAGTCCATTTGGTCACTGGCAGCCCCAGTTTATTGGAGTCGAATGAAACAAAGAGTTGGGGAGCTTTGCGATTGTCCCTGATCCTATGAAGGTAGAATGACAGGGCCCTTTTGCAATCTAAGGTGTGCAAGACAGACTCCACCTTGCCGGAGTGAGGCCATGGAAAGAAAGTAGGGAAAGCCACCTCCTGGTTGAGATGAAAAGTAGACACTGCCTTGGGTAGGAACTGGGTGTAGGGAGGATCCGCCACCAGGGCCTGCAGCTCGCTCACAGAGGCCACAGCCACCAGGAAAACCACCTTCCAGGAGAGGTATCTCAGGTGACAGGTGGCACCGGGACTGACACCAACAGAGAGCAGCAGGAGGAACCAGGGTTGCCTGGGCCACCTGGGGACCACCAGGATCACTGAGGCGTGCTCGCTCTGGATTTTGAACACACACTTGGGAATCAGGGGGGTCAGTGGGAATGCATAAAGCAGGCCCTGCGACCATGAGATCAGAAACGCATCTGCCACTACCCTCCCGTGGTGTGGTTGAGGGAAGCAGAACAATGGAAGATGAGCGTTGTCCAGAGAGGTGAACAGGTCCAGGCAGGGCCTGCCCCAGAGCTGGAAGAGCCTCTGGGCCACCTTGGGGTCCAGGCGCCACTCTTGTGGGCGGAGGACTCTGCTGAGCCTGTCTGCCAGGGAGCTGTCCTGACCCAGTAGGTACACTGCCCTTAGGGTCATGCTGTTGCACACCGCAAAGGAATGAAGTGCTATGGCCTCCTGACAGAGAGAGTAGGAGCCCTTCTTGTTCACGTAAAACATGGCCACCTGGTTGTCCATCTGAATGAGGATCGGTGGGCCTTGGAGCAGGTGGCGGAAGGACTGCAGGGACAGAAAGATAGCCCAGAGCTCAAGGAGGTTGATCTACAGGAGAGACTCCTCTGGAGACCAGTAGCCCTGAGTGCGCTGGACCTCACAGTACGCACCCCAGCCTGCCGGGGAGGCGTCCGTAGTCAGAATCCTCTGAGGTGCTGGTGCATGGAAAGGCATCATGCCCTGAGGTGGTGCGGAGACTTCCACCAGGTAAGGGAGGCCGCCAGCTGCCGGGTGGCCCACACCCTGTCCTGCAGTCTGCCTGTGGCCTGAGACCACTGAGACTGGAGGCACCACTGGGCCACTCACATGTGTAGGCAGGCTAGGGGCGTAACGTGCACCGTTGAGGCCATGTGGCCCAGCAAGTGGAGAAGCCGATGGGCCGGCACCGACCTGCAGGCTTGTACCTCCCCAGCCAACTGCATCAGGTGATGAGCCCTGTCTTCCGGGAGGAAAGCCTTGGCTAGCAGAGTGTCCAGCTGGGCCCCTATAAATTCCAGGGTCTGCGTCAGGGAAAGCCTGGACTTGGGGTAGTTGATGACGAAGCCCAACTGATGGAGGGCGTGCATGGTCAGCCATGTGGTCCGGTCCGCCTCCCCAGTGGTGCTGCCCCTGACAAGCCAGTCATCCAGATAAGGGAAGGCGTGAGCTCCTTGAAGGCGCACATGTACGGTCACTGTGGCCAGGCACTTTATGAAGACCCTTGGGGAGAAAGCAAATCCAAAGGGGAGCACCCTGTCCTGGAAGTGCAGACTCCCGACCACAAACTTCAGATATCACCTGTGGGAGGGATGAATCAGGATGTGGGCATAAGCATCCTTGAGATCCAAGGAGCAAAGCCAGTCTTCCTGGTGGAGGTAGGGCAGCAGTGTTCCAAGGGAGAGCATCTTGAACCTCTCCCTCACCAGGAACCTGTTGAGGTTGCGTAGATTCAGGATAGGCCGGAGGCCTCCTGTTCTTTTCGGGACAAGGAAATATCTTGAGTAGAAGCCCCTGCTCCAGAGGTGGTGGAGCACAGGTTCCACTGCCTTGTCCCTGAGCAGGTTTGCAAGCTCTATGATGAGTAAGGCCTGGTGAATGAGGGGACGGGATGGCTCCCCTGGAAAGTACTCCGGAGGGCTTTGTTGCAAGTGGAAGGAATAACCCTCTCTCACCACCTGCAGGACCCACTGGTCTGTAGTGATGGCGACCCAGCTGTCGGCGAAGGAGGCCAGTCAACCCCCTATGGGCAGAGGTGGGTCTCTTGGGGGAGGGGAGACCCTGTCTACCGAATCAAAAGCTCCCTCCTGACTGAGGGGGTGCTCAGGCCTGGGGCTTTGGGGCCTTGGGCTTCCTGGGTCCGTGCCCTTGGCCCTTCGGCTGTGTGGGTTGGTGAGGCTAACCCTGCTAAGGCTGGTAATGGCCGGCTGAGGGGTAACCCTTTTTCATCGGGAAAAAGGTCTTCTTTCTCAAGGGCTTCTTCCTGGGGAGAACCAAGGTATTTTTGGAAAGTCTCTGCCAGGTAACTACCTTGGCCTCTATCTCAGTGGCCATTGGCTTCCCAAAAAGGTTCTCCCCATTGCAGGGCACATCCAGGAGCTTCTCCTGCACCAACTGCTCGAAGTCCAAGGTTTGCAGCCATGCCTGGTGCTGGGCCCCGATGCCCGTGGCCACCACCCAGGCTAAGGCATCAAACCCATCGTAGGAGGCTCTAGAGAGAAACTTAGAGCAGTCCTGGACAGCCCGGTTAGAGACAAGAAGCGCTGGAGAGGTTCTCTGGTGAGGCCCGTCGAGAACCCCGAGAACTCATGGACCAGGCTCTTCAAATACATTCCCATATACAGCTCGTAGGCTTGTATATGGCACCTGAACATGGCGCCCTGGTAGCACTTATGGCCCAAGGTGTCGAGGGCCTGGGCCTCCTTGCCCAGGGGCACAGACAAGTAGGTCTTTTGACTCTTAAGCTTTTGCATCAAATACTCCACCATTGAGTTGTGGGGGAGCTGAGGCTTGTGGAATCCTGCACCCTTCTGGAGTTTGTAAATGGCGCCGACTGACTACCGGCACAGAGGCCGGGGTCTCCCAAGTCCGGAGCAGGAGCCTCTCAAGGATGGGTGGGATCGGGACTGTGAGAATCTCCTTAGGCGGAGACTCATACTGTAAAATTTCCAGCTCCTCATGCGCGGATCCTCCTTGGACCCCATCTGCACCGAGAGAACCTGGGCCATGTCCCGAACGAAATCATGGCATGCCACATCCTCAGGTGGGATGTGGTGTCGAGGCTGCGGGGGTGAAGGCTCCGAGGGAATGTCCTGATGTTGGGAAGTCTTGAGAGAAGCTTCGTCCTTGGTCTCCCATTCAGAGTCCGAGGTCATCCCCGAGGACCGGGACCGGGGCTGAGGACTTACCTGAGGCCGGTGGCAGTTGGTGCATGGTTCAAAACCCCGGGCATCCCCCGAGACCAGGGGGCCAGGTGTCGAGGCCACAATACAGGTCTCAAAGACCTAATGGCTCAGCAGCCTGCAGCACGGACACAGAGGGCTTCTAGGACGACTATGGATTCCCTAACCCTGGTGCGGTCACCACCGGCCGAGGACTCCTGCCCTCAAGAATTAAGGCGGGCGCTGGACTGAGTCGCCTGAGTCCCGCTGTGGGACCTTCCCAGGTTTCGGCGGCAACTCGGGGGGCGCACTTTCTTCTTCTTTGCAGGGTCCGGTGACCTACCAGAGGAGCCGCCACTGCAGGACTCCAAGGACAGACTCCAAGGACAGACTCCAAGCATATGAGGACAGACTTAAGGATCTTAATATGTACACCTTAGAGGAAAGGTGGGATAGAGGTGATATGATTGAGATGTTTAAATACCTCCGTGGCATAAATGTTCAGGGAGAGAGCCTCTTTCAATTGAAAGCAAGTTCTGCTACGAGGGGACATGGGATGAGGGTGAAGGGAGATAGATTCAGGAGTGATATGCGGAAATATTTCTTTACGGAAAGAGTAGTGGATCCATGGAATAGTCTCCCAGTGGAGGTGGTAGAGATGAGGACAGTAACTGAATTCAAAAAAGCATGGGACCAACACAGAGGATCTCTAAAGGTAAAAAGTGGACTGTTGTAGTTGTTGTTATGGAAGGACAGACTAGATAGGCCATGTGGTCTTTTTCTGTCATCATGTTTCTATGTTTCCTCGAGGAACCCTCCTTCGGACTGGGAGAGGGGGGTGCCGGAGAGGAGTCTGGCTTGGGAAACAGCTTCCCCTGCAACTCTGAACATTTCCTGTTGGTCTTAGGCATCTTGGCCTCGCACCAGTCACAGGAGGAGCTGTTGTGGTCCAGGCCCAGACAATGGAGGCAGCAATCATGAATATCAGTAACTGATATGGTTTGGCTATATCGGTCACACTTTTTAAACCCCCCGGGAGTCATGGTGGAAGAACACCCGGCCAGGGTCGAGGACCCTCGGGCGAAAAAAGGCATGAACGCCGGTCAAGGAAGAACCTCAATAAAAAAAAGGGGACCGCATGAGGCCAAGAATGGCACCGGGGTGCCCACTCAAGGCGAAGGCGGTACAGGGACCGTAGTCAAGGATTTGGAAGGGAAAGAATCACTTTTTCCAAGAGAGATGAGGACCATGTCCATTGGGCTCCAAGGGAAAAAGGAGACTGAACAAGATGGCACCCTTGGGTGGGAAGGGGGCCACACATGTGTGGTAGTATTCCCAAAGGTTTTCTTTGAAAGCTGTCGGTGCCGACGTCACCCATATGCGAGGACTGACTTCCTGCTTGTTCCTGGAGAACAGTTCTTTTTTCTGCTTCCTCTCCTCACTACACCCAAAACCATCTTAACATTTCACATACAGAATTCCTTCAGCTGTTCTTCAGTATGTAAAAGGCTGGATAGGAGAGTCCCAGGATCTAAACACTCATGACTCTCTACCTAACTCAGAGAGAAGTGGTATATAAGAATGATAAATATCAATTTTCCATCCCTTATCCTCCTTCTAAGTACCCATACCCAAATTATTTATTTTAACATGTTTTATTTATTTATTTAACATACATGTTTTTTATACCGCTTTTCAATTCAGTCAAAGCAGTTTACATTGTAACTTAAACTTGGTAATGTACATTAAACAGTGACATTGAGAACTTGGAATTTTCTGAGGCAATGGAGGGTTAAGTGACTTGCCCAAGGCCACAAGGAGTGCTAGTGGGAATCAAATGCTGGTCTCTTGGTTCCCAAGCCAGTGCTCTAACCTTTAAGCTACTTCTCCACACCTTATCAAGTGGTGATTTCCACCAAGCCTTATGCCATCTTGCAAAGGACATTTGGGTTTTAGATTTACATATTATTTATTTATCTAGCTGTATTTATATACTGCTTTTCACCGGGTCAAGGCAGTATATAAATACAGGGGATGCCCCATAAGTAGTTCAGACCAATTAATCTCTGTAAGGCCAAAGCACTTCAAGCTATCCTAAAGGTCAGTCCCAAACTTCACCACTTACATGAGGTATAATATTAAGCTAGTGCGTAAAGTGGCAAAATAAGAAAAATAATAGCTGTAGGTCAGTGCTGTCAATAGACCAGCACAGAGGCTCATACCTTGCCCTAATCTTTCCCAATATGACATGAAGGAGCAGACAAACTCGTATTTATTTTTTTGCCTCAAAATTCGATTTCTCATTAAGGGGATATTTGGCTAACGGGCGCTAGCTGGCAGCATGTGTCCTGGCACATGCTAAAGGCACACTGGGTGCAGGGCCATGACAGTTAGCAAATGATGATTCCCATACTAGGGTCGCAAGTGGGCGGATTAGGGGTGGCGAGTGGGCACGGTGAGCTCAGCTCAGTTCACACCATACACGGATTGCATTAGCATGGGTTCACCTAACGCCACCTGTATATAAAAGGGATTAGGTGCACCTGTGCTAATGCAGCACTTACTAGGGGGCAGGCCTCCAGGGAAAGGCTTTCCATGCCCCCGACAGTTAATGCGGTGGTGTTGTATGTAATGTGTCATGGTTTTGGCTATTGACACGTTACATGCAACAACAGAGCGCCCATTAGTAAAAGGCCCCCTTATGTGCCCATTCTAAATACGCTGCATGCCATGATTATAAGGCACAAAGAAAAAATAAAATACATTTTTGACAGTACATAAAAAGAATTTATCAATAGAATTTAAAACCTTTGTCCAGAGTGCAAAGATACAATTGAAATTGGACCATCCTTCACGTATCTAAAACTGGCAGAAAACTTGAAATATACAGAGAAAATTATATAAAATAAGCCATTTTTTTCTGCTAAATTTCACTTTGCTGAAGCCAGTTTACGGGTGACTGCTCTTCACTGTGATGCTAATATTGCTTTTCTGGTACTGGACATTAAGCAGGAGTTTGTCGCCAGCCTTGACCTGGATAGGTTTATCTAGTATTACGGCAGCTTGTTTCCAGTGAGAGGATTCACTTAAAGTATTCAAACTGATGTCTTCATCCAGATACAGATGGTACCAAAATGGAATAGCAGTCACGCGGCCTGATTTACAAATGTGCACCTGAAATATTACAAATAAATAATTAGAATCAAACAGCTTCAGTGGTATTCTATGAACCAGTCTGGACCCTGGTACAGTCAAAGTTACATTAAGCTGAAAGGTCAATGGCCAGGCCAGCCCTGCTGCTTCGGCTACAGTGTGTCCTGCCCATTAAGGCTACTCGGACCCCGACATTATATGGAAGTTGCTCACTTCTGCCCAGTGGGGGATGGAAAACATTTGCCACTGTTTTGCTGGTCCCGTTAACCATCCAGCAATAAGAGAATATACCTCAGAAGAAATTCCTCTTCAGTCAATGGAGTGACCAGGGTTCCCTTACTCATCCAGGTATGCTGTCTAACAAAGGGAAGGGGACAGCAGAGAGCACAAGATGAAGAAAAAAAAAAGAAAGAAAAAATAAAGACTAAAAGTCCATCAACTTCAACCTTCCTTTAACTGCCTAACAGGCTTCTCCATATGATAATTCAAAAGAAGCTGAAAAAAACAATATCCACAGCAAACAAAGCCTTCCTGTTTCAAAATCATGGCTCTGTCTCTCTCCCAACATCTTCCTACGTTTAAATCTCTAGACTGAATGATGAAGGTGGCTTGCCTTCTTACCTTTACTTCTGCAGTGCAGCAGTTCAAATATGGGTTCATTAAATCCAGCCTCAGAAGGTCTACCGGCTTGCTTAAGGGCACACAAGGCAATGTCGACAGATTAAGAAAAACATAAATGGGAACCTGAAAGGAAATGAATGTACACTATCATCTTTCTTTCTAGAGAGAATAGTGATTTTCTGTTTAACTTTCATCTCATGCTTAACAAAGGATCTTCCCAAATGCCCCACAATCTCCTTTGACTTTCCTGCTACCCATTGGTTCTCCCCCTCCCACAGCACAAACCTGCCAACAGTGCAACGAGCAGGCAGCAGCACTTGAAGATCTGGACCAGTCAGAGAAACACAAGATGCTCAAGGGCTCCCGGTCTACTGCAACAGTACAGCACTGCTCACATATACTCCCTACATTACTCAGTATACAATGTCACATTTATTTTTATTCTTGCTAATTCTTCAATGAAATGTGTTCATTTTGAAAAATAAAAATGTGATATATATTTTAGGAACATCTGGTCAAGTTTTTAAAAAAAATTTTCCTTTCTTCATTTAAGTAGTTTCTTCTTTTTTTTCTAACTAATTTCTTTCTCTCTTGATCTCTCTTCTCTTTTGTTCTCTTCCCTCTTTGCCACAATCTCTTCTTTCCTCCATGCCTAAGAATCTATTTCCCATATACTCTTCCTCCATCCCATGAACATCAGGGTCTGCTATCCCTGTCCCATGTTTCTACCAATACTACACGAATCCATGTTTAATGATGCCAGCTTGGAATTGGTGCCTCCATCACACAGTTCAGATGTAAGACTGGCAAGGACAGAGAATACCGAGAGGCTAATTGTTAAATCTTGGTGGGAAAGCATGGGGTGGGGAACTGGGCGTTTAACAATGATGGCTTGTATGTGCACCTACGTAGGATGGTAGGAAGAAGATAAATATTGACTTGGACAAGAAGAGGTAGTCTACACATGGTCAAGTTTTTAATGCTACCGGCTGCTGAACATCCTTTGCGGTGTGGATTGGAATTACTGGGCAGACTGGATGGCCAACTAGGCTTTATCTGCCATCATCTGCTGTTATATAATTCATAAAAAACACCGATAAACATGATGATTACATAATATGCCTACTTCATGTTATACAACATGCATACCCTTCTCCAACTTGTTGACATAACTGAATTTGCACACCTACTGTAAAGGGTAAGAGGACTGAAGCACTCTGACACTGAATATGCATGAGACAGATTTGCATTCTGTCTCCATCGTATGCAGATCTCTGTTATGCATGTTCAATGTCATTATCCTGAAAACTTGACCAGTTAGATATCTCCCAGAGGACAGGGTTGATAACCGCTGTCTTAGAGCAAAGGTTCTCAACCCATTTCTCAGGACATACCTAGCCAGTCAGGTTTTCAGGATAACCATAATGAATATGCATCAGAGAGACTTGCATACAATGGAGGCAGTGAATGCAAATCTCTCTCATGCATATTCAGTGTGGTTACCTTGAAAACCTGACTGGCTAGATGTGTCCTGAGGACTGGGTTGAGGACCACTGCTTTAAGACAGTGGTTCTCAACCCAGTCCTCTGGGCACATCTAACTGGTCAAGTTTTCAGAAAAATCAGGAGAATTACAGACTGGTTTAGATGGAAAGAGGAAACCACCTTCAGGAGGATGTGTGGATGAGTACGGAGAACCACCTTGTCATGATGGAACCAAGTATGGGGGGGGATCTGCCACAAAAGCTTGCAGCTCACTGATGAGGCAAACTGAAATGAGGGCAATATAGAAGATAATCTTCCAAGATAGTAACTTCAGTGAAGTGGTGGCTAAAGGTTTGAAAGGTGGCTTTAGAAGTTATTCCAGAACCACATTCAAATCCCAGGCCGCTTGAGGTGGCTTGGACAGCAGGAGACACTGCATGAAGCATGCTATTAAGGGGTGTGAGGAGATAAGCTGTCCATCCACTGGTCTGTAAGAAGCCGCAATTGCACAAAGGTGAACTCTCACTGAGTTGGTTTTAAGACCTGTCCAGGATAAGTGGAGGAGAAATTGCGGGCAAGAAAAGGGGTTATAATGTCCCTTGGGAAGTACCAGAGGGCAAACCTACACCATTTGAAGGCATACGGTAAGAGTGGCTGGTGGAATCTTTACGAGATGCAAGGAGGATATCCTTGACCACCTGTGGTAGGCTGAGGTTGGCAAGCACTAGCCCCTCAGCAGCCAAGCTGTCAAGCATAGGGAGTAAAGACTGGGATGGAGGAGCGTCCCGTGGTCCTGAGAGAGGAGGTCGGATGCACATCCCAGGTTGAGTGGCTCAATTTGTGCAAGGCAAAGCAGCAGAGGAAACCAGGGTTGAAGGACCAGAAGGGAGCTATGAGAATCATAGAGCCCCTGTTCACCTGTAGCTTGAACAGTGTACTACTACTACAACTGAACATTTGTATAGCACTACAAGACATATGTGGCACTGCACAGACACATGTAAAAAAACGGTCCCTGCTCATTAGAGCTTACAATCTAATCAAGACAGATAACAATAGCTGTAGATATGGGATACATCTAGGGGGAATGGTAAGGAAACACAAAGGAGATCAGGAGAGTCAAGATCCGACAGAGGCAGTGAAGAGGTGAGTATTTAGCCTGAATTTGAAAAGGGTCAGAGAAGGCGCCTGACATACAGACTCGGGTAGTTTGTTCCAGGCATAAGGAGAAGAGGTGAAAGAAACAAAGTCTGGAGTTAGCAATAGAAGAGAAGGGCACAGATTGAAGCAATTTGTCAGAAGAATGGAGTTCCCGAGAAGGGGTGTAGAGAGAGATAAAAGAGGAAAGGTAGTGAGGAACTGCAGAGTGAATGCACTTATAGGTCAGCAGAAGAAGTTTGAAATGGATGTAGAAATGGATAGGGAGCCAATGAAATGACTTGAGAAGAGGAGTAATATGAGCATGATGAGACTGGTGGAAGATTAGCCACACAGCAGAGTGTTGAACAGATTGAAGGGGCGAGAGATGATTCAGAGGGAGACCAGCAAGGAGTAGGTTACAATAGTTTAGACGGAAGGTGACTAAGGAGTAGATAAGTGTCTTAGTAGGGTGTTCAAAACCGAAATGGGCGAATTTTGTTGATGTTTTAGAGAAAGAAACAGCAGGTTTTAGCTATCAGTTGGATGTGTGTGGAGAAAGAGAGAGGTGTCAAAGAAGACCCCAAAGTTGTGAGCTGAGGAGACAGGGAGTAGAGAGTTATCCACAGAGACTGAGAAAGGAGGAAGGGGAGAGGAGGGTTTAGGGGGGAAAAATAAGAAGCTCAGTTTTGGCCATGTTCAATTTCAAGTGGCAGTGAGACATCCAAGCAGCAATGTCAGGAAGGCAGACAGAGATCCTGGCCTGGATTGCCGGAGAGATTTGAGATGTAGAGAGGTAGATCTGAGAGTCATTAGCGTTAAGATGGTACTGAAAGCCATGGGAAGAGATGAGTGTACCAAAGGAATGGGTATATAGAGATGTAGAGATGAGTGTACCAAAAGAATGGGTATGTAGAGATGAGTGTACCAAAGGAATGGGTATATAGGAGTGGACCCAAGACAGATGCTTGGTGTACACCAACTGTGAGTGGTATAGTGGTAGAGGAGAATCCACCAGAACAAACACTGAAAGAGCGATGGAAGAGATAAGAGAAATAGGATAGCACAGAGCCCTTAAAACCAAGCAAGGAAAAGGTATCAAGGAGAAGGTTGTGGTGAACAGTGTCAAAAAGCAGTGAAAAGGTCAAGGATAAGGAATGAAAAAAGGCCCTTAGATTTTGCCAGGAACAGGTCACTGGAGACTTTGGCAAGAGCTGTTTCAGTAGAATGTAAAGGATGAAAGCCAGATTGTAGAGGATCGAGAAGGGCTTGAGAGAAGAAAATGTTGAGGCAACAGCGGTGAACCACACGTTCAAGTAATTTAGAAATGAAGGGGAGGAGAGAGATGGATATCTTGGATATCAAGGGGATGGGAGGGAATGCGTAGAGCAGTCTCTATCCCCAGTGGAGAAGAAATGCGTCCGGAGACTGTCGGTGCAGTGACAGAACCCTGGAAGTTGTGTGTTTTGCAGAGTGGCAAAAAGATCTTCGAGTGGGGTTCCCGACATCTGGAAGATCTGAGCAGCCATCTCCTAAAGCAAGGTTTGTTTGTGTGGACAAAGGATGCGGCTTAGCTTATCCACAAGGACATTGAGTTTGACCGGGAGGTACACTGCTCTGAGGTGAATGCAGAGTGAGATAGCAAATGATCACAGGCGAATGGCTTCCTCGCAGAGGGGACGGGACTGTTCCCACTGTTTGTTCATGCAGAACATGGCAACTTGGTTGTCCATCCTGACTAGAACAGGCTGCCTCAAAAGTTGGGGTTGGAAAACCTGAAGAGCATTTGTCAGCGCACATAGTTCTAAGCAGGCTGATATGGAGGGATAATTCCTGTGGTGCCCACAGCCCTTGTGTGGTCAGGTCGTTCAGATGCGCTCCCCAACCCAGCTTGGATGCATCCGTTGACAGCATGAATCGAGGTGGAGTTATCTGAAAAGATGACCCGACGAGTAGGTTCTGTGGAAGACACCGCCACTGAAGGGACTGGATCAGTTGAGAGATGATGTGGATCTAGTCTCTGAGTTGACCCTTTGCTTGCATCCATTGGGAAGACAAAGTCCACTGTGCTTGTCGCATGTGTAATCGAGCATAGGGGACAACATGGACCGTGGAAGTCATGTGTCCTCTCTCAAGCTGTTACTCAGCTTTGCTATTGTACCCATTTTGCCAAGTCGATGAGGCAGGCACAGAGATCCTTTGAGAGGAAAGCTCAAACCTTTTGAGTATCAGAGTGCTCCAATGAACTCCAGTCATTGTGTTGGATTGAGGTGAGACTTTGGGAAGTTTATGACAAATCACAGGTGTTGAAGCACCTTGATGGTGCAATGAAGGGAGTCTCTTACCTCCTGAGGGGAGAGGCTCCCCTGAGCAGCCAATTGTCTACGTAAGGGAAGACGAATACCCCCAAGGTATGTAGATATTATTTATTTTATTTATTTATTTATTTATTACAGTTTCTTATATACCGCGCTGATAATGGTTTCCTTGAAACATGAAATGCAGATACTGTCTGTGCAAGGAATGGATCAGAAAATGCATGTACGCCTCTTTTAGGTCTAGAAAACATAGCCAAATCATGTCTCCAGAAGTATGGTAGAAGAGTTCCTAGAGAAATCATTTTTAATTTTTCTCAGACCATGAACCTGTTTAGGCCTCTGGGATCCAAGATGGGCCTGGATGGAATGGGAAAATATGGCGAGTAGAAGCCAATCCTTTCTTAAGGAAAAGGAACTCTTTCTATGGCACCCTGGGACAATAGGGTGGTCACCTCTTCTTTTAAGAGGATGCTTTGAAGGGGTTGCATGGGCTAATCCCCTGTGAAGCTGGTGAGGAATAAGTTTTCAAAGTGAAGCTGATAACCCCTTTGGACAATCTAGAGTACCCACTGCTCTGATGAGGTGCCACCTGGAAGCATAGTGACAAAGTCTGCCTGCTATGAGGAGGGGCTGGGGACCATCTATGGACAGATTAGCAATGCTGTCTAGGAAGGAGTCAAAACTCAGGTGCAGGTTGTGGCTGTGTGGCTGGTTGAGACTTAGGAGCCTTGGGCTTCTTGGGTTGGCAAGGGCCCTGCTGTCTCTGCTGAAGAAACTGAGGCTGATAGGCAGCAGAAGGTGAGTAAGAAGGACAGTATCTATTTTTAGAATAGAAAGATTTCTTGAGAAGAGCCTTCCTCTTGGATAGGTCAGCTGTTTTCCTGGCAAGGCGTTTCAGGGTGTGATCATCTGTCTCAATCTCCCCTGCTTTTTTTCCTCCAATCCTTGCCAAAAACGTTTTCTCCAGTACCTGGGATATTGGCCAGTTTATTCTGGACCCATTGTTCGAGATCTGATGCTGTAACAGGCCATTCTGTGAGCACCAATGCAGACTGCTGAAGCCCTGCTTGTTGATTCCAAGGCATCAAGAGGCCCTGGTAAGAAACTTAATAGTGCTCTGGCCCTGTTTGATGAGTGTCTGGAATGCACTCCACCTATCCTCAGGAAGCAGGGGGGTGAAGTCTCCAGATCCCTGGTGACATCCTTCAGAAACATGCCTATGTACAGCATTGTAAGAGTTTATTCTGGAGGCCAACATGCATGCTTGGAAGCACCGATGCCCAAAGGCATCGAGTGTCCTCAGGTTTCTGCCAGGTGGCATGGCTGAATAGTTCTTAAAGCTCTTTATTCAGCACATCGCTGATTCTACCACCATTGAGTGATGGGGAGCTGAGGGTTTTGGAAGCCTGGGCACTCTGGTACTCGTTACGCAGTACTGAGTCTCTTGCTGCCAGGCGGAACCATAAGTGGGAGCCTCCGACATTCGGAGCATAAGATCCTACAGGATCCAATACACCGGTATTGTAGTTGCCTCCTTAGGCATGGGAGGGTATTGGAGTATCTCCAATTCCTCTGCCCTCAGTTCCTTTTCAGAGGCTACTGTGATGGTGAGCCCTGCTGCTGTGTCATGTATGAAGTCCTGAAAGGACATATCTTCTGGTGGAGACTGATGATGTTTCTGAGGCGGCAAAAGGTCCGAAGGGATGTCTGGAAGTTCTCAAGAATCAAGGGATCCCTCGTCAGATTCTGAAGAAGTGGAATCAGAGTCTGGTAAGAAGTCAAAGTATTAGCAGTCTTGGATTCAACCTCAATGCTTTATTGATGTCGAAGGTCGACACCAATGCTCAGAGGTAATGGAACTGACAGCCATGGCAGTTTGAGTCTGTTGGATACTGGGGGTATTGGTCAGTTCCAACGGAGATATTGGCCTCAGGGGTTCCGATGATGCCAGTTCAATGGCCAGCATCGGGGCCGATACACCTGGCCATAGGCTCGGTGCTGAAGCCTGCACTCGTGGAGCTCTCGATGTTATTGGTACCGAGGTTGCCCAGAGTACCACCAAATTCCTCTTAAGAGCCAGTATGTGCTGGTCTAGGGCAATGGCCGATGTCTGGGTGGAATCACCCATGAGGCTCTGAGCCACCGTCCCAGAACATGGAACTGGCAGTTCTCCGGAGGTCAATGCCTTGGGAGCGTCCCAGAACCCCTCTTGTGCTTTGAAGGATAGATCCTCTCACCGGGGCTGTTTGGTTGGCCAGTCTGCATCGGAAGCACCCCTAGGGGAGTCACAATGCTTATGCTGGGACTGATCCCTGGTCTGGGTATCGGTCTTCAATGCCGATGACTTGGCCGCAGCCAGAGACTTTGACTTACTTTTATGTTTGGACTTTGAAGAAACCTGAGACCCATAACCCATAAGAGGAACTTGATGTCCTCGAAGTGGAAGCCACTAAAAGCGAGTCCGAGGCGAACAACTATCCATACTGTTTGGCTCGGTTCTTTAGGCCTCTCTTTGTCATTTGCTGGTACAAAGGACAAGAATTGGGTTGATGTTCAGGGCCCAAACATTTTAGACACCAGTCATGCTTATCAGTGACTGATATGGTACCTGATATGGTACCAGCACACTTGGTACATTTTTTAAAGCCACTAGTTGGCTTTTCCATGCCTCAAAAAAGTTGTCTTCGGGATTGAAGATAAGGCTATGGAGGCCTAGTTTAGCAGTGAAAATTGCACTGAAAATGAAGAGGAAAGAAATAGAAAAATTTTGTAAAAGACAAAATAAAAAATTATCGGGCTGGTGTTGGCTTTAACAGATCTAGCATTGACAGAAAGGCAGAAGCACCATGTTCCACAAAAAAGAGAAGTTTTTTTGGCGGTGACAGGATATGTCCTGCTGGCTCTGCAGAAGACAAAGAACTGAGCAGAGAAGTTGGAAAGGGGGTGCCTAAGGGTGATGTGGGGTCATGTGCGGAGACTCATTGGGGGGCCTCATTTGCATAAATTTATTTTAAAATGTATATGTTGCTCATCTAAAATTTTAACAATCTAAACAAACAATACACCCAATGGAATCAACCTAACTGAATCCCATGAAACTACTTGATAACCAAAAAACCCGCCAGAACAGTACTGTGTATGCCCACCTAAACCTATGTGTACTGAAATGTTTAATTTTTGTCGGATTGCTCACCGATGAATGGAAATTTCACCACTCTCGAAGTGAGCTCCCCATTTTATTCGAAATTATAATTAAAATGGCCCATCACAGGTCATTATTTCAGGTGCACAGCACAACCAGCCATTGCTCCTGCACTGCGAGAACCAAAGTGTATTCAAAAGGCGTTTCCCAAATTATTCTTGAGCCCTTAATTCATTATCTGGAATAAGGAAGATGCCAAATTACTCATCTTAAGGCTTTCAAGATGACCACTGTGTGATGATAATGGCCCAACAAAGGAACCATAACAGAACCCAC
This sequence comes from Ichthyophis bannanicus, assembly GCA_033557465.1. NCBI lineage: Eukaryota > Metazoa > Chordata > Amphibia > Gymnophiona > Ichthyophiidae > Ichthyophis > Ichthyophis bannanicus. The sequence goes on along the minus strand of CM066032.1, from coordinate 1,742,117,644 downwards.
GTGGAAATAATCGAAACTGTCCCAGACAACTATACCAGATCTTCAAATTCAGTGAAGGAGTCGTATGATTCAAAGCGCGACACCAATCAGTGTTTCAAGCCGCTGTAGCTTTGCAGCTCTTCCTCAGGCAAATGAATCATACTATACAACGATGTATCTTTATAGGTCGCCGTTGATGACGTACCAATGACGTACTGGGGCTAAAAACTGCTATTGGACCAAAGTAAATGATTAAAGATGGAGGCTCCACCAATCAATGTCCATGTTCATACCTGCCGGAGTGACAGATCCCAGACGAAAAATCCATTGTTGTTCTTTGAAATGTAGCTTACTACGGCGATCACCTCCCATCGATAAGGGAGGGATCACCTCCAAAACTCGCCAACGAAGATCCTCAAATTGATGCCCATATTCTTGACAATGTGCAACCATCGGGGCAGACGGCTGGCGAGTGTTAATGCGAGAGCGATGTTCAAGCAAACGCTTTCTCACCGGCCGTGTCGTTTTACCCACATACTTTAAATTGCACGGGCTCAAGAATAATTTGGGAAACGCCTTTTGAATACACTTTGGTTCTCGCAGTGCAGGAGCAATGGCTGGTTGTGCTGTGCACCTGAAATAATGACCTGTGATGGGCCATTTTAATTATAATTTCGAATAAAATGGGGAGCTCACTTCGAGAGTGGTGAAATTTCCATTCATCGGTGAGCAGTACACATAGGTTTAGGTGGGCATACACAGTACTGTTCTGGCGGGTTTTTTGGTTATCAAGTAGTTTCATGGGCATCTAAAATTTTAGGCAGCTTTCAAAGGAGCCCTTCACAAGTGTCTTTTTTCTCCTGGCAATGGAGTTAGGGGCATGTTTACTAAATACTAATGTGTGTTAAGTATCACTGCGCCGGGGGAGTCCGAAGGGACACACCGAGTCCGAAAGGAACCAGGTGACTCTTCGTCCTCAGATTCCCAGGCCGACTCCTCGTCGGAGGAGTCGAGCGGCTCCGGTCGGGCGGGCACCGATGCTATTCGCTCCGACGCCGAGGGAGTCGGCGTCGACGACCTCGGTCCCGAATGGGAGGCCGAAGGAGACCTCGACCGAGGATCGACTCGAGCCCTCATGGACTTGAGGATCGGCTCGGTCTCCGGGGTCGATTTGGAGGTCGACGTCCCGGTGGTCAGGGCAGAAGCACCGGCGAGGCCAGCGATCAATACCCGCTGCTGGTCCAAGAAGGCAGTCAGACTGCTCTCCAAGGCCGTCAACCTGAGTCCGAGCTCAGGAGACCCAGCAGCCCCCGACTCGGGCCCTGACGGCGTCGGGCCCGATGTCGGGTCCTTCGGAGGTGAGTCAACGAGGACAACAGTACTCACGTGAGCGGGCAAGTCCACCTCGAGTCGAGGATGTTTTGACGGCCTCTCCATCTCCGAGGACCCGGGATGGGAGTCGGGGCTATGCGACCTGGCCCTCGAGGAACCAGGAGTGTCCACCGATCCCGCCCTCGCAGGTTTCTTCTTCCGATGATGTTCCCGGGTAGGAGACCCCCTCTCAGAGGAACTTCAACGATGCTCAGGACCAGAGTCCCGAGACGTCGAAGCCTCTGACGAGGTCCGAGCCCGGCCGGAGTCAGAGAAGATATGCTCCCGCTGATGCTGCCGACTCCTCAATGCTTTTGAGGACATTTTGCCGCATGGCACACAGATCAGGGAGTCATGATCTGGGCCGAGGCAGCGGAGGCAGAAGTCATGAGTTTCTGTAAGAGACATGAGTTTCTTACAGAGATCACACTTTTTAAAGCCGCTGGCAGCCATCGGGGGAAAAAGGGCCCCTGCGAGGTCGAATGACCGGGCTGCCAGGGAAAAAGGAGCGAAATCTGTCACGAAGGACAAAAAACCGAAAAATAAGGGACGGACTCGCAACCAGCGTCGCGAGTCCGGGCGGGAAAAAAACCGGCATCAAACCAAAGAAAAAAGAGAAAAATAGAGAAAAAATCAACTTTTCTGCGGGGATTCACAGGCAACGTCTGTAGGGCTCCGCGGAAAAAAGAAGACTGAGCAAGATGGCACCCTTGGGCGGGAAGAGGACCGCGCATGCGCGCTGCAATTCCCAAAGGCTTTCTTTGAAAGCTGGGGAAAATTGCTCCGCGAGGGCTCCGTCGGCGCCGACGTCACCCATATGTGAGGACTGACTTCCTGCTTGGTCCTGGAGAATACCAGATTTCTACATTACTATATTCCATTGCCAACTGCCAGGCACATTAGGAAGTATTATAAACCCTGCCTACTTAGAAACCATAGCAAACCTGCCGTATCATAACACCACCACCAGGACTCACAAAGCACCAAACCCTACCTATCAAAAGGTAACACTGCAAATATTGAACCACTGCATCTCATATAATACCAATACATCTCCTACTGGGGAAAGAACAGGTGGCACTGTCACATAGAAACTACATGAACAGAATACCTGAGCTCGGTTACACATGCAAAACATAGACCGTCACCAGACACAGAACAAGGGATCACCACTTAGAAATATGAAGACAATTAGTAAACTGGGAACACCAAAATCCAAACTTGGAATGTACAACACTGGAGAACTAAAAGGTGAAATTAGACTTACCTGCTAATTGTTGTTCCTGGAGTGTAGCCAATCTAGTCCCGGACCTCTGGGTTCCCTATCTCATCCAGCAGCTTGGAGACTGAGGAAACTCCTCCTTTTTGTGACATCACCAGTATATCCTCTCGGGGTCTGCCTCCTGTCACCAGTAACCTATTGACAAAGCAGACTCACCGGAGGAACAAGTAAGATAAAAAACATAATAACTGTCTAAACTGATACTAACAGAGGACCCCTCCCCAACCAGATAGGAACCGTGGCTTTAAACTTGAACAAGGCCACTCCCTCAACCGAGCAGATGAAAGAAAAAAAATTTTTTTTTTCTAAAGAAAGGACCTTGTTGTGCAGGAAAAAAACGACTCCCCCGCTCCAACTGACTCCTTGCACTAAAAAGAGCTCTTACCTGTGCACTATACAGAAAACTTCAGGCCTGCAGATACTCCAGGATAATAGGGAGGGACACTGGACTAGACTGGCTACACTCCAGGAACAACAATTAGCAGGTAAGTCTAATTTCACCTTCCTGATCGTGTAACCAGTCTAGTCCCGGACCTCTGGGTCTGTACCAGAGCAGTGAAAAATCAAACGCGGGAGGGACCTGGAAGACCAGTCTGAAGTACTGCCGCTCCAAAGTAGGCCTCCTCTGACATTTGCACATCCAGACGATAGTGTCTCACGAAGGTATTCAACAACGACCAGGTCGCTGCCTTACAGATCTCCATCGGCGACGCTAACCGAGCCTCCGCCCAGGATGCCGCTTGTGCTCTAGTAGAATGAGCCCTGAGCCCTTCCGGCACTAGCTTATCTTTCAAGACATACGCCGACGCAATGGCCTCCTTAATCCACCTTGCAATGGAAGCCTTTGACGCCGCTTCCCCCTTTCGGGATCCCCCGAAAAGAACCAAAAGCCTGTCCGTCTTGCGAAAACTGGCCGTCCGACGAAGATACTTCTTTAGGGCCCACCTCACGTCCAGGAGATGCAAATTTCTGGAGGCTGACCTTTCTGCGCCCTCTGCGAACACCGGCAAAGTAATTTCTGATTCACATGAAAAGGCGAAACCACTTTGGGCAGAAAAGCCGGCACCGTTTCCAACACCACCTTCGCCGCGAAGAATGAAAGGTAACGTTCTCTAAAAGATAGAGCTTGCAGCTCCGAAATTCTTCTGGCCGAACAAATGGCTACCAGAAACACCGTCTTTAGAGTGATGTCTTTAAGCGACGCCTGCTGCAACGGTTCAAAAGGCTCCCGAACCAGCACGTCTAGAACAAAAAGAAGATGCCACTTCGGAAAAACGTGCCTACATGGCGGTCTGACAAGCGCCACTGCTCTTAAGAACCGTTTAATGTCTCCCTGACTTCCTAACATCTGACTCCCTAACGTGCCTCTATAACACGCCAACGCTGCGACCTGCACCCGCAAGGATGCTGCCGCTAGCCCTTTGACAAACCCATCCTGCAGAAACTCTAATACCTGAGGGATGGAGGCTCTCAACGCTTCGCACTTTCTCTCGGCACACCACGCTTCGAAAATCCGCCAAACACGCACATAGGCTAGAGAAGTAGACCTCTTCCTGGCCTTTAACAAAGTCGAAATAACTGCCGCTGAGTACCCCTTGGCCTTCAGCCGCGCCCTTTCAAGAGGCAAGCCGTAAGCGAGAACCGATGCACGTGGGGCATGAAGAGAGGCCCCTGAACTAACAGGTCCGGTTGAGGAGGAAGTCGCCAAGGTTTCACCACCAACAGCCTCACCAAATCCCCGTACCAGGGCCGGCGAGGCCAATCCGGAGCGATGAGAATGACTTGGCCACTGTGACGCTGAATCCGTTGAACCACTCTGCCTATTAGAACCCAAGGTGGAAACACATACAGAAGTTGCCCCACCGGCCAATCCTGTACCAGAGCGTCCAGGCCTTCTGACATCCGTTCTCTTCTTCTGCTGAAAAACTGGCTGACTTTCGCCGAGGCAAAGGTCGCCATAAGATCCATGATTGGCGCGCCCCACCTGCGCACCAACATCTCGAACACTTCGGGGAGGAGGACCCATTCCCCTGGATCCACCTTTACCCGACTGAGAAAATCTGCCTCTACATTGTCCACGCCTGCTACATGAGCTGCCGATAGATCTAGAAGATTCGCTTCGGCCCACAGGCACAGAACTCCGGCTTCGTGTTCCAGCATGATGCTGCTGGTTCCCCCTTGCCGGTTGACATAGGCCACCACCGTCGCGTTGTCGGAGAACACTCGTACTGCCTGGCCGCCGAGAAAAGTCCGGAACTCCTACAGCGCCAGCGTCACTGCTCGTAACTCCAACCGGTTGATCGGCCATGTTCGCTCTTGCGATGTCCACTGTCCCTGCGAGAACCTGCCCTGACAGTTAGCTCCCCAGCCCGAGAGGCTGGCATCCGTCATCAAGGATACCCAGGCCAGAGACTCCAGCTCCTTCCCGCACTCCAAGGACGCGGGCAGCAACCACCACTGAAGCAATTGGCAGGCTTCCTCCGGACAAGGGAGCTTGCGGGATAGCGGGTCTTGCTGATGTGACCACCGCCGAAGCAGCGCTCTCTGCAAAGGCCTCATATGAGCTCTGGCCCACGGCACTGTTTCTATCGTTGCCGCCATGGTGCTCAAAAATTGGAGATAATGCCACGCTGATGGCGCCTTGTACTGCAAGAACCTGTGTACCAACTTCCGCAGCTTCCGCGCCCTGTCTGTCGTCAGGAACACCTTCCCCACGCGAGTGTCGAACCGTGCTCCTAGGTACTCTAGGGTCTGCGGAGGGACCAGCTGACTCTTCGAAACAGTGACTATCCAACCGAGACTTTCCAGGAAAGATACCACCCGGGCCGTGGCCGACTCGCTCTCACCCCTCGACTTTGCCCTGATCAACCAATCGTCTAAATAAGGATGCACCAGAACTCCTTCCCTTCTCAGGGCTGCCGCTACCACCACCATGACCTTGGTAAAGGTTTGTGGCGCCCTTGCCAGGCCGAAGGGCAATGTCCGGAACTGAAAATGCCCACACGGGACTGCGAACCTGAGAAATTTGTGATGTTCCGGCCAAATCAGAATATGGAGATATGCCTCCGTCAAATCTAAGGAAGTGAGAAATTCTCCTTTTTGAACCGCCACTATGACGGACCGGAGTGTTTCCATGTGAAGTGGGAAACTCGAAGGCAGCGATTCACTCCTTTGAGATCTAGAATCGGACGAACGCCGCCGCCCTTCTTTGGCACAATGAAGTAAATGGAGTACCGACCGGATCCGCATTGGCCTGGCAGAACTGGTACGATTGCTTTGAGGGCGAGCAACTTTTGCACTGTCCCCCGGATGGCCTTGCACTTGGCGGCCGACCTGCCGGGAGACCGAACGAAAGCCTCTCGCACCAGACGAATGAACTCCAGTGCGTAGCCCTCTCTGATAACCTCTAGCACCCACTGATCTGATGTGACACGGACCCAGGCAGGATAAAAGTCCTGCAGCCGCCCCCCCCCCCCCACGGGAATCAAGGGAGCCTGGGTCCCCCTTATCTCATTGTGGCTTTCTGGCACCAAGGGTCGATGAGGCGGACGGACCAAAACCTCGTCCCGCCCCTCGAAACCCCCGGAAGTTCTGGCACCTATTAGGGGATCTTCCTCTTTGCCCAGAGTTAAATCTCTGAAACCTGAAATGGCAAAAATCTCGCTGCTGCCCCTTGCCCGCCGGGGTTGCTCGGCCGGGCCTAGGCTTATCCTCTGGCAATTTTCCTCCTTTAGACTCCCCTAAGTCCTTTACCAGCTTCTCTAAATCTTCCCCAAACAAAAGGCGCCCTTTAAAAGGTAGTTTACTTAGTCTAGCCTTAGAAGAGCTATCTGCTGCCCAATTGCGTAACCACAAGTATCGCCACGCCGCCACCGCAGATGCCATGCTCTTTGACAACCCACGCATGAGATCATAGTGGATGTCAGCCAAGTAAGCCGCACCCGACTCTAACCTGGCGGCCTCTGAGGACTCCTCACTATCCTGACCACCTTGCACCTTCTGCGACCAGCGAAGACACGCTCTAGCCACCCACGCTCCGCAAATGGCCGCCTGCAGTGACAGAGCATTTACATCAAAAATCTCTCAACAATACATCCAACTTTTGATCTTGCGTATCCTTGAGGGCTGCACTGCCTTCCACGGGAATAGTAGTCTTTTTGGTGACCGCCGAGACGGCCATATCCACCTTCGGAGATCTAAAAACCTCTTTGTCCTGATCCAAAATGGATACAGGCGGCCCATCACTCTGGATCCCTTCAGCGGAGCTTCTGGAATATTCCATTCTTCCTGAATCAGTTCTTGGAAGACCCTGTGGACTGGGAAGGCTCTCTGGTTCTTACGGAACACCTGCAACAAAGCATCCTCTAAGGACTCATTTTTTATTTATTTTATTTATTTTTATTTAGCAAGCATTTGTAGCCCGCTCCTTCCAGCGATCAGAAGCGGGTAGGATTACTATTGTGAAACTGCCGAATCAAGGCAGGTACAAATTTTGTTTACATACAGATTGTCAGAAAAGCACATCATACAGAGTTAACACTTCTTAGCTATGGGGGAGTTCATTTACATATATACATAAATACATATATACAGGATAAGCTTTTTGGCCACAGTGGTCAGGGGCTGCTCCATCTGTGGATTTAGTTCAGGTTGAAATGTGATTGGAAAATGTGCGTTTTGAGTTTCTTTCTGAAGTCTAGAAGGTCATTGCTAGCTCGTAGTTCTGGTGGGAGTTGGTTCCACAGTGTTGGTGCCACATATGAGAAAGCCCTGTGGCTGGTGTTAGCTTTGGCAGATCTTATATCTGTTGGAGTGTGAAGGATGTTGGAATTGTGGGTTCTTCTGTTTCGGGTAGGAGGTTGCGATCTTACTAGGTTGTTGAGGAAGGAAGGTGCCAAGTTGTGGATGAGTTTGAAGGTGGTTGTTAGTATTTTGTATTTTGTTCAAGCTGTTATGGGTAGCCAGTGTAATTGAATTAGCACTGGTGTGATGTGGTCACTTAGATTTTTCTTCATTATGACCCTGGCAGCTACATTTTGTGCCATTTGTAATATGTTTAGGGTTTTTTTAGGTAAACCTTGTAGGATGGCGTTGCAGTAGTCAAAATGTGGCATGATGAGTGCTTGGGCCACTGTTCTGAAGTCTTGGGGATCAATAATATTCCGAATGGGTTGGATCACTCTAAGCTTGTGGAAAACTGCTCTGTTGGTCTTTCGGAGGTGTTTTTCCATCTTTAGGTCACAGTCAAATGTGACTCCTAGATACTTTATTTCTATTTTGTTTGGTAAGTGTTGTTACATAGTGTTATTGATGTGGGTGGGTCAAAATTTGGTTCTTTGGAGATATACATTACTTCGGTTTTTTTGTGATTAATTGACATACTACTTTGTTGCAACCAGTCTTGCATCTCTCTGATACATGTCTCTAGTGGGTTGTAGTCTGGGTTTTTAGTGTCTAGTTGTGAGTACAGCATGATATCATCGGCATAGATGTGGTAATTAATTTCGTGTCGTGAGAAAATTTTGCATAGTGGCTGCATATATATGTTAAACAGAAGTGCTGAGAGAGCAGAGCCTTGGGGGATTCCCTGCGTTTGGGAGAAAGATTCTGCTTTTTCTCCGTTGAATTGAACCTGTTGTGTTCGATTTGAGATGTAGGATGAGAACCATTTTAGTGGTGTTCCTGTTATTCCTATTGATTTTATCCTATTTATGAGGGTCCCATGATTGACTGTATCAAAGGCAGCGGAGATGTCAATGAATACAAGAATGTACATTTTCTTTTTGTTTTCAAGGCCCTTTAGGAGGTTGTTAAGTAGGACTAGTAACAGGGTTTCAACTCCATGATGTTGCCTGAAGCCATATTGCTGGTCATCAAGAGGAGCATTGTCAGTCAGATGGTCTTGGAGCTGTAGAAGGACCGTTTTTTCTATTATCTTTGCCAGGAATGAGATACTTGATATGAGACGGTAGGACGCTGGGTCTTCTCCGTTGAGTGTAGTGTTTTTTAGGATCGGTCTAATGACTGATTTCTTTAATTCTGAGGGCATGATTCCTTGTTGTAGGGATAGGTTAACTATGTGTGCTATGTGAGGTGCTATGTCTTGTTTCACTGCCTTGATCCAGGATGCAGGACAGGGGTCTAGTGGGGAGGTGGTGCTTTTTAGGCTTGTGACAATGGTTGTGATTTGCTGGGTTCCTATTTTGTGGAAGTGCTCCCATAACTGGTTTTGCGTCGTGTTATTCTCACTTCTGATTTGTGGTGTTGGTGGGGGGGGTGGAGGACTAGGGGCCGTAAGTTTGGTCGCGTAGTGGTTTGCCAGTGTTTGGACCTTGATGGAGTTGTTGAGGTTGGCATTTTGGTCGGTTTTGGTTAGTGATTTGACTAGTTCAAATAACTCTCGCGGGCGATTGATCGCCTTGTTTAGGATGTTGGTGTGATGTAATTTTTTTGCATTGTTCACGTCGTCTTTGTACTTTGCGAGATGGGCCATGTATTTAGTTTTGAGATCGGAGGATTTGGTTTGTCTCCATTTTCTCTCTATTTTACGGAGCTCCCTTTTTGATTTTATTAGAGTTCCTGTGTACCAGGGTTCCGAGTTGATCTTATGTGGGTTTGTTGTGTGTTTCAATGTTGGGTTAGATGTATTTTGGATGTGTGTGTTCCATCTGTTAGTTAGTTCGTCAAGGTCTGTGGAATCTAGGTTTATGTGGGATGCAATGGTGCTTATGAGGTGTTCCTCGTTCCTCATCCGCCGTTGCCCCAGAAACCGGCATATTTAAGACTTTCAACGTCTCTCCGATGAGCGCCGGCAGTTCTTCCCTTCTGAAAACGCGCACCACTCTCGACTGGTCCTCTTTCTGAGAACTCATCTTCCTCCAATTCTTCCTCCAGGTCCATGCTGAGGCCCTCCTCCTCCTCCGACAGAGGACCTTCAGAGACCAGGGAAAGATCTCCCGCATCTCCCTCAGCACGCGGTCTCTTAACCCCACGCGTGTGGTCTGTTGCCTGAATGACGGAAGCGGGTCTCTTGACCCCGCCAGTGTCGGTGGTACCTTTTCTCTGTTGAGCACTACCTAACAGAGACTGTTGCAACAGGAGGAAAAACTCCGGAGAAAAAATAGAAGAGAGTTCCTTCGGCAACCCACTCTGAGGGGCAGGAAAATCCGGGGCGGAAGACGGCCCTGCTACTGGTTCTACCAGGACCACCTCTGCAGACTGTGAGAGCGGACCTTCAGCCTCGGCCCCTGCTATTTGGTCTTCCACCGCTCGGGCCTGCTCCGTTGGTGAGGCCTCTCTGAGACAGGCCTTACACATCCCTGAACCAGAGCCCTTTCACGCTCCACAAACTACACACTGAGGCTTAGCCGTCATGACAATGTTATCCAAACTGCAGTTCTAGGCTGCTCTTCGCTCAACTAAGCAGTGGGTCTGAAAAAGAACAGTGCAGGTCTAGCACAAAGAAAACCCACCTTTTAGTCGCGGCTGTTCTCTAACTGTGGTACTTTTTTTTTTTTTATACCAATAATACTCCAGGCAGTGGTGATCGGGAAAATTCAAAACGACACGTTAAATTGCCCCTCGGGGCCTTCCGCTGACGCTCCAAGCTCCCCGGACAGGAAAATGAACTTCCCAGCTAAAGCCCGCGCCGATGCCACGCGGCCGGGTCTACAGAGGCTTTTCGTGCCAAAATAAACCAACTCCCCGAAAGCCGTCCCGTCCAGCTGCCTACCTTAGCTGCCGACGAAACAAGCCACCCTCTCTGCTCACAGGGGTGAAAGCTTGTCGTCGGTCCCTGAGCTTGCAGGAGTCGCCGAGGGAGCTGCTCACGCTGCACCACTGAACCGCCTCAGCAAGAAAATGGTGCGACTGTGGAGGGCCGGCCAAGCGCACTAACAGGCAGTCCTCTGTGCGGCACTGGCCAGGCTCTACTCCGGGATCCCCCACATACTTGAGGAAAGTGTCTAATAGATAAAAAAAAAAACCTTTCCCTGAAATAAAGCTGTGCTGTGCTGTCTCTCAACAGTCGAAAACAGGCACTACTGAAGAAACGGAGAGGAGGGGGGAAATAAACTGGGAGGGAGAAACCCTGCAGACAAATTTAAAGACACAGGAGCCCCCAATTTGGCCTGCAGCCCTCTGAAGTACTGAACTAAAACTATCCCAAGTAACCTAAAGCTAATCCCAATTGTCACTCCAGTGCGCCCGGACCACCGGGCTCCCATCCATCCAGCTGCTTGGAGACTGAGGTAACTGGTGACAGGAGGCAGACCCCGAGAGGATATACTGGTGACGTCACAAAAAGGAGGAGTTTCCTCAGTCTCCAAGCTGCTGGATGAGATAGGGAACCCAGAGGTCCGGGACTAGACTGGTTACACGATCAGGAACTATAAATTAATTTCCTCTTGTACTAAACAAAACGCAGACGTTAGCGATGCACATTTCCCAAAGCTGACACATTCTAGTTAATAAATTCAAAATAAAATAGTTTTTTTCTACCTTTTGTTGTTTGGACATTTTATTTTTCAGTTCCAATTGCCCCAGACACTTTCTTCTTCTTGCTTCATGTCTTCTGCTAACTCTCCATTGTCTGCTATCCATTTGCCCTTGCTTCTCTCCTAGTTTTTTTCCCACTCTCTCTCTACATCTGCTTTAACATACTGATCTTTCCTCCACTTTTTTTTTTCTTTTTATTCCTTTTTCATCCTTTCAAAATTTCACCCTTCCATCCTTAATCCCCACTTACTCTCCCAATAGCAGGCCAATCGCAGATTTTCCTTCCCTCCATCACAAAGTATCTTTTCCCCTCTCCATCCTCACTCCCACAGTCCCATCCCTTCTAGTCCTCCCCATCATCATCTCCCTTTTAGTTCAAGCCCCTCCCAGCATCCGCTCCCTTCTAGTCCCATTCTCCCCGCATCAGCCCATTTCCAGTCCTATCCTAGTCCCCCATCAGCCCATTTCCAGTCCTAGCCTCCATCAGCCCATTTCCAGTCCAAGTCCCCCCCAATCAGCCCATTTCCAGTCCTATCCTAGCTCCCCATCAGCCCATTTCCAGTTCAAGACCCCCCCAATAAGCCCATTTCCAGTTCAAGACACCCCCCCAATCAGCCCATTTCCAGTCCTATCCTAGCTCCCCATCAGCCCATTTCCAGTCCTAGCACCCGCCCCTCGAAGAGCCCTGTACCTGCCTGACCGGCTTTAGTGGGAGCCAGGGAGGCCCGAAGCCCTGGCTCACCTCTGCACAGCTGCCGGAGTGAAGAGCAGCGTTTTCCTTCACTCCGGTGGCTATGTTCTCTTGCAGCCCACTGGTGCACTGATTATCAGGAGGTTAAGTGCATTTCCTGTCTTGCGTTAAACAGGAAATGCCCATTAACCTCATGGTAATCAGCACGACTGCAGACTGCAAGAGAACACAACCATCAGAGTGAAGGAAAACACCGCTCTTCACTCCGTCGGCTGTACAGAGGTGAGCTGGGGCTTCGGGCCTCCCCGGCTCCCTCTGAAGCCGGTCAGGCAGGTGTGGGGCCATATGCAGGCCTGCCCTGTAAACAGTCGGAAGTCAGCACACAGTCAATCAGACAGCATGTGCGGCATGAAGCTGGTGCAGAGCCCCCTGAAGCACGGGGCGCTGTGTGAACAACATTCTTGCACATGTGTTGGGCCAGCTCTGCACACAGGCACAGTGGAGTGCTCCCAGAGGCTTTCCTGTTGGACTCTGGGGAGCGTTCTCACGGGGCTCTGGATGTTCACCCATATATGAAGACTGCATGCCTGCTGGTTCCTGGAGATAGTTACTCACCTGTAACAGGTGTTCTCCAGGAGAAGCAGGAATCAGTCCTCACATATGGGTGACGTCGATGCCGACGGAACCCTCATGCGGAGCATGTCCCCAGCTTTCAAAGAAAGCCTTTGGGAATGCAGCGCGCATGCGCGGTCCCCTTCCCGCCCAAGGGTGCCATCTTGCTCAGTCTGATGATATAGCTAAAAGACAGCAAAAAACAAAATGAAATACATATATGACTGCAACTCCAAGGGGAGGAGGGAGGGTCGTGAGGACTGATTCCTGCTGCTCCTGGAGAACACCTGTTACATTGAGTAACTACTCTTTCTCCAGGACCAAGCAGGAAGTCAGTCCTCACATATGGGACTCCCCAGCTCTAGGCTACCGAGAACCCAAAGCTAAAAAATAAGCTCCCTCTAGAGCCTCAGCATGCGAGATAAGAATCTTCTCTGAGAACGCCCCCGAACGGTAGCCCAACACAAGGGCCAGAGGGTAGGAGTTGCCTAAACCTCAAAGAGATTACGGAGTACCGCCTGTCCGAAAGCACTGTCCCTGCGGGACTCCCTCTCGAGGCAGTAATGGGCCGCAAAAGTCTGGCTTGAAGACCAAGTAGCGGCCCGGCAGATGTCTGCCAACGAAACAGAGTGGAGATGAGCTACTCACGCAGCCTTCGCCCTGATACGGTGGGCCGTGACTCGACCCCGCAAGGAGAGGCCGGCTGCCCTGTACGCCCAGGCGATACAGTCTGCTACCCAAATGGACAGGGTACGCTTGGAGACAGGTAACCCCAGCTTATTAGGGTCAAAAGATATGAAGAGCTGAACAGCCCTTCGATGCCCCTGCGTACAGTCAATGTAGAAAGACAACGCACTCCTACAGTCCAGGGTATGCAAGACCATCTCAGCCCGGCTGGCATGCGGCCTGGGAAAGAAGGTCGGAAGAACCACCTCCTGATTGAGGTGGAAAGAGGAGACAACCTTTGGAAGGAACTGAGGATGAGTCCCGTAAGACCACCCTGTTCCTATATTTATTTATTTATCAGTTTTTCTATACCGCGCTCTTCAACATCAGTGCGATTTACAAATAGCAAATTCTGCAAAGACAAAGGGAACAGCCTTGCACATACAGTGAACAGGATCTTATAACTTGGAGCTGTAACTAGTGAACTATTTACATAACCAACCACTCAAGCTGTGGTAGGGTAACTATTTACAAGTTATAAATTATGCTCAAGCAGGATAGTAGGGTTGGGTCTCAACATATGGTAAAGTCAACATTGTGGATTGACAGCCGATGATTAAGGTACATAATTAATGATTCAGATATTTGGCTCATTTAAGTCAGCTGTAGGTGAGCTGGATATGGCCTGAGTGAGTTGGGATGTGGGACATGGTTGTGTTGTATTTGGCTGTGCGAAGTGTAAAGTAAACAAGTGATGTTTAAGGGCTTTCCTAAATTGTATTAGGTCTTTGATTGATCTGATGTGTGGGGGGGAGGTTATTCCAGCATCTTGGGGCATAGAAAGCGAAGGTTCTGTTCCTGGTTGTCTGTGTACATCTTGTAGATTCCTTAGGGATAATTAACGTATTGGCGGCTACAGCCCTTCTTGACCTGTTGTTAGGGATGGATTCAAGGAGATCCGTGAGAGACGAGGGGGAAATCAAGTTGATTGCTTTGAAGGCTAGGAGTAGTGCCTTGTATGTGAGCCTGCAGTTTATAGGTAGCCAGTGGAGGTCCTTGAGGATGGGGGTGATGTGGGTCCTTCTAGATAGGCCACAGAGTATTTGGGCTGCCGCATTCATCGCCAGTTGCAGTGGATTAAGCGTGCTCTTGGGGAGGCCATGCAGGATGATGTTCGCAAAATCGAAGTGAGGTGTTACCAGTGCCTGGAATATTGTCCTGAAATCATCGGGAGCTAGCAAGTGTCTTAGGAGCCTTAGAGTTTTGATTTTATTGTATATGGCCCTGGTCGTGTTCTTAATGTGTTCCTTGAAATCGAGCTGTTGGTCAAGCGTAATACCAAAGTAGTGTATTGTAGACTTGCATGGGAGCTCTGCATCTCTAACCTTTAAGGTGGTGGGGGGGGGGAGAAAACTTTGTTCCTTGTGATAAATAGGACTTCAGTCTTCTTGAAGTTGATGCATAGGCTCTGAGCTTGGAGCCAGTCAGTGATTGCATTGAAGCAGTCGATTAATGGGGTCAGGTCGGGATGCATGATTTTGAGTGGTGCAAACAGTAAGACATCATCTGTGTATATCAGGCTGTGGATGTTGAAAGAGCGGATGATTTCGCATATAGGTTGCATGTAGACGTTAAAGAGTAATGCTGACAAGGAGGAGCCTTGGGGTATGCCTTGGTGTTGTTTGAATAGATCAGATGTTGTGGCCCCCATCCGTACTTGTTGCCATCGGTCAGCAAGATAGGACTTACACCATTCCCAAGCCATGCCCTGGATTCCCTTCTCCTTGACTCTGGTAAGGAGTTGAGTGTGGTTGACAGAGTCAAATGCCGCAGCAATATCAAGGAAGATAAGAGCGAAACCGTTTTCAGTTTTATCTATTCCTCTGTTTAGGGTGTTGGTTAGTGTGGTGAGAAGTGTCTCTACTCCATGAGATTCTCGAAATCCGTGCTGGTAGGGATCAAGGGGGGCTGATATGTCGATGTGTTGCTGGATTTGTCTCTGGACTACCTTCTCAATTATTTTGGCTAGAAGGGGAATACTCGAAATCGGGCGATACGACTCAACTCTAGTCGGGTCCAGGCGGTTGTTTTTCAGAAGTGGACGTATGGATGTCTCTTTAAGGATTGCTGGGAATATTCCTGTTGAGAATGAAAGTTTTATGATGTTGGCAAGTGCTGGGCTAAGTTCAAGGCGCATCGCTCTGATCCAGTAAGTCGGACATGGGTTGTTTGGTGCTGTGGTGGTGTTGATGGTGGCAATACGGTCAGCAATGTATTTCTCTGCTGGGGGTGTGAACTCTGTCAACAGTGGACCTAGAGGGAGAATATGACTGAGTGGGATTGGTTAAAGTGTTTATTGTGAGGATTTTGGATCGGAGGTAGTCAGCATATAGCCGGGGTTGAATTGAATCAGACTGTGGAGAGGATGGTTCCTTGGTTAATGATTTTGCTATACTGAAAAGGCTGCGTGGTTTATTTAGAGAGTGGAGGAGGAGATCGGAGTGGTAAGCTCTCATTTTGTCAGCTATTGACTTGCAGTGGAGTTTTAGGTGGTCAATGTATGTTGCTTGGTTATCTGTAGAACGTGAGCGTCGCCATTTTCTTTCGTACTTCCTTAGTAGAAGGAGGGATGACCGCAGATCCGCTGAGTACCATGGGCTGTCCTCCTTTTCCTTGTGAAATTGTTGTAAGTTGAAGATTTCCCTAAGGAGGGTAACTGTGATACTGTTTTCAGGGTAGTATTCCATCTGGAGATCATCTCTTCAAGGTTTTGTGCAGGTTGATCAAGAGTTGGGAGAACACACTTGTTGAACTCCTCCCTGTCAAGGGATTTGAAGCGGCGAGTAGATACTGGAGAGGCTGTGTCTGTGAGTTTAGCTGGATTTTGAGCTTGCTGTGAAGGGATTTGGAAGGTGATTAGACTGTGATCAGACCATGGGATAGGCGTGATGGATAAGTTGAGGATGTGGCTCGTCTCAGAACATGGAGCGAAAATGAGGTCAAGTGAGTTTCCTCTGAGGTGGGTAGGAGCATTTACAATCTGTTCATAGTTGAGTTCAGACATTGCATCGAGGAAAGTGTTAGCATGTGAAGGTTGGAGGGATGCAAGGTTGAAGTCACCAACCAACCAATTAGGCTTACGTGGATTTTCGGGATTGCAGGCTAAGTCTATTATGTTGGATTGCAGGCTAAGTCTATTATGTTCTGGAGGGGAGGTCGGTGCTCTATAGATGAGGTTTATTGTAGTGTGTTTATTAGCTATGGTGACCGTATCCAAGAGCATGGAACTTTTGGATGAGAGCGTCTGATATTGAAGATCTGTTTTTGCTAGAATGAAGACTCCACCGCCTCTCCGGTTAGCTCTGTGGCATGTGTGTATTGTAAAGTCGGGTGGGATGATTTGATTTAGGAGGATTGTGTCAGTGTCTGAAAGCCAGGATTCTGTGATCATTAAGATGTCTACGTTATGACTTGCTATGAGATCTATGATAGCTGGCCATTTCTTGTGAATTGAGCGTGCGTTTATGAGGGCACATCTGAGGTTACTATGTCCCTGTGCCATTCAGGTTTGGGGTTATCAGAGTGGTTGAGAGATACGTAGAGTAGGTGTGAGTGTCTGAGATGAACTGTGTATGGTGGTGGATGTTGTGGTATGTTGTATGTTATTTTACCGTGTGTACGGTCTATCAGAAACCAGAGCCTGTAGTTCACTCACACGCCTGGCCGAGGTAAGAGCCACCAAGAACAACGCCTTCCAGGAAAGGAAGCGTAAATGACAGGCAGCCATCGGCTCAAACGGTGGACGAGTAAGTTGTTGCAAGACCACATTCAAATTCCACTCCGGGGCTGACGGATGAATCAGAGGCTGGAGCAAACGTAGGCCTCTGAGGAAGGGGGACAACTAAGGGGTGGACCAACAGAGACTGGCCCTCCACCGACGAGTGGTGCGCTGATAGAGCACCGAGGTGGACCCGAACAGAGTTGGATTTAAGGCCTAGGTCCGACAGGTGAAGCAGATACTGCAGCACCACTGGTACCAGGCACGAAAACGGATTCTCCTGGCACTGAGAAAACCAGGTGGAGAACCTACGCCACTTGAGGGCATAAGATTTCCAGGTGGATTGTCTCCTAGAGGCCAAAAGCACCTCCTCCACTTCCCTAGGTAGATGTAAGGGGGCTAGAACTACCCTTTCAGCAGCCAGGCCATCAAATGGAGGGACTGGAGGTTGGGGTGCAGGAGAGATCCCTGATCCTGAGAGAGGAGATCGGGTTGCACCCCCAGAAGGAGTGGAGTATCCACCGCCAATTGCAGAAGGAGTGGAAACCACAGTTGCCTCAGCCATCTGGGGGCTACCAGGATCAGCGAGGCCCTGTCCCTAAGAACCTTGAATAGGGTTTGGGCTACTAGAGGCGTTGGAGGAAACGCATACAGCAGGACCATAGACAGATTAGGAAGGCATCTGCTGCTATTCGCAGAAGATGCGGTTGTCTGGAACAGAACCTGGGCAGCTGACGGTTCAGTGGACTGGCAAAGAGATCGATGGTTGGAAGACCCCGTTTTAGGAAGATCTGCTGGACCACTAGGGGATTCAACTGCCATTCGTGAGGCTGTAGAATCCTGCTCAACCTGTCTGCCAGGCAATTTTCTTGGCCATGTAGATAAACTGCCTTGAGAAACATGCCGTGCTTGACTGCAAAGGCGCACAGGGCCTGTGCTTCCTGACACAGAAGCCTGGATCCTGTGCCTCTTTGTTTGTTCACATAGAACATTGCTACTTGGTTGTCTGTCTGAATGAAGACAGACTGGTGAGAGAAAGTTTGTAGAGCTAGTCGAATAGCTCGCAACTCCAACAGATTGATCTGCTGTGTGGCCTCCCAAGGGGACCAGAGGCCCTGAGTACATGCCCCCTGGCAATGTGCACCCCAACCTTGAAGAGAAGCATCGGTCGTCAGCACCTGTGTGTGTGGTGGTGCCTGGAAAGGCACCCCTTTGATCAGGTTTGGGAGATGCAGCCACCACTGCAGGGAGGCCGCTAGTAGTTTGGACACTCTTACTTTATCTCTTAAGTCTCCTGTGGCCTGTATCCACTGAGTTCTGAGGCACCATTGAGCAGGTCGCATATGCAGACGAGCATGTGGAGTTACATGGACCGTGGATGCCATGTGGCCCAAAAGCCTCAAGAAATATCTGGCAGAGACCAGAGATCCACTGCAAAACTGCTAGGCCAGAGCCATCAGTTTGTGAGCCCTGTTCCCGGGAAAATAAGCCATTGCTTGCAAGGTATCCAACCTTGCCCCTATGAACTCTAGGTCCTGTGAGGGGAGCAAAGTGGACTTTGCGAAGTTGATGACGAAGCCCAGGTGCTGGAGAAGAGAGACAGTGCGAAGAGTGGCTTGTCTGGCCTCCTGTGGAGACTGACCCCTGATGAGCCAGTCGTCCAGGTATGGAAAGACAAAGATGCCCTGGTTTCTGAGATAGGCCACCACCACTGCCAGGCATTTGGTGAAAACCCTGGGTGCGGAGGTTAGGCCAAATGGAAGTACCCTGTACTGAAAATGATTTCCTCCCACCACAAATCTGAGATACTGTCTGTGGTCTGGATGAATGAGGATGTGAGTATACGCATACTTTAGGTTTAAGGAGCATAGCCAATCTCCCTGCTGGAGGTAGGGTAGCAGTATTCCAAGGGTAAGCATCTTGAACCTTTCCCTCTCCAAGAACTTGTTGAGACTTCACAAGTCTAGGATGGGCCTGAGGCCTCCTGTCCTTTTTGGTACCAGAAAGTACCTTGAATAGAAGCCTTGGCCTCTCAGGTGGTGAGGCACCGGTTCCATCGCCTGCTCCTGTAGAAGATTTGCCAACTCCTGAAGGAGGAGGTTCCAGTGCAGAGGGAGTCTTGGAGGCTCCCCTGGAAAATAGGAGGGAGGTAACTGGTTAAGTGGAGCAAGTAGCCCTTTTGGACTATGCTCAGTAACCAGGTATCCCGTTATAGCTGACTATCTGTGGGCGTACAGTGTCAGCCAGTCTCCTGTGCTGAGTGGAGCCAGCTGTGGGGGAGAGGCTATGCAGTGGGAGTCAAAACCCCGCTCCCTGCTATGCAGGAGCTGGAGCTGGCGGCTTGGGGGTTTTCTGCCTATGGGACCCATGTCCCTGCCCCTTGGCCTGCTGACCTTGTTGGGGAGCTGTAGAGGCCTGGAATTAAGGGTAGGATTTGTAGGCAGAGGCCTTCCTCGGGTAAAAGGGCTTTTTCCCCGAGCCCTTCTTCTTCTGAGAAGGGGCAGAAGTCTTCCTGGTGAGAGTCTCAGTCTCAATTTCTGCAGCCTTTTCAGCCATGGATTTGCCAAAGAGGTTCTCACCCCGGCAAGGGACATTGACCAAGTTGTCCTGGACCCATGGCTCGAGGTCCGATGACTGTAGCCAGACCTGACGGCGTGCACCGATGCCAGCCGCTGCTACTCGGGCCAAAGCCTTGAAGCCATCATAGGCTGCTCGAGATATAAACTTCGAGCACTCTCGAATCCCCGATGACAAAGCCTTGAACCTCTGCAAAGGTTCCTCGGAGAGACCAGCAGAGAACCCTGCAATCTCCTTTGCCAGGTCTCAGAGGTACATGCCCATGTACAGCTGGTAAGTCTGGACACGGCAAGCCAGCATAGAGCCCTGGAAGCACTTTCTACCGAGGGCATCCAGGTTCCGGGCCTCCCTGCCGGGGGGCACCGAGGAGTGCATCTTCTGACTCTTCAGATGATGCATGGCCGATTCCACAACCATGGAGTGGTGCGGTAGCTGTGCCTTCTGGAACCCAGGACTCTTACGGACTCGATAAACGGAATCGACCCGTTGCTGAGAACCGGCGCCAAGGCCGGTGCCTCCCACATGCAGAAGAGCAGCCGTTCCAGCATCGGAGGAACCGGTACAGTAAAAGCCTCCTTTGGTGGAGAGTCATACTGGAGGGCCTCAAGCTCCTCGGTTCGAGGCTCCTCCTCGGGATCCGCGGGGAAGGCCAAGGCCTTGGCCATATCCCTCACGAAGTCCGAGAACCGGGTATCCTCCGGGGGAGACCTTCTCCGAGGCTTGGACTCCAGTGAGTCTGATGGGACGCACCGGGTCCGGAAAGTGTCCGGGGGACTCCTCGTCCTCTGTCTCCCACTCCGACCCCTCCGAGGAGGAATCGGGCGGGCACCGATGCCATCCACCCCAACGACCTCGGCACCATACGGGAGTCCGAGGGAGACCTCAGCCGTGGATCGACTCGAGACCGCATTGACTCAAGGATCGGTTCGGTCTCCGGGGTCAACTTGGACGTTGAGGTCCCGGTGGTCAGGGCAGATGCACTGGTCAGACCGGCGATCAGCACCTTCTGCTGTTCCATGAAGGCAGCCAAACTTCTCTCCAAGGCCGTCAGCCTGAGTCCGAGCTCAGGAGACTCAGCAGCCCCCGACTCGGCCCCCGACGGCGTTGGGGCCGACGTCGGCTCCCCTGGAGGAGAGTCCATGATGACAACAGCACTCACGTGACTCGGGGACTCCGGCTCCACACGAGGCAATTTGGCAGGCCTCTCCGAGGACCCGGGACGGCGGTCGGGGCTATGTGGCCTGGCCCTCGAGGGACCAAGAGCGTCCACCGACGACGCCCTCGCGGGTTTCTTCTTCCTTTTGTGTTCCTGCAAGGGAGACCCCCACTCAGAAAAGCCCCGACGATGTTCGGGGTCAGACTCCCAAGACGTCGAGGCCTCTGACGAAGTCCGGAGTCAGAGAAGATCGCGGAGTCAGAGAAAATCCTTTCTCGCTGGTGTTGACGGCTCCTTAACGCCTTAGAGGACATTTTGCCACACGGGCCACAGATCATCGGGTCATGATCGGGCCCGAGGCAGCAGTCATGTGTGTCGGTGAGAGACATCAGTTTCTTACACCGATCACACTTCTTGAACCCGCTGGCAGCCATCGGGGGGAAAAAGGGCCCCTGCAAGGTCAAAAGACTGGGCTGCCAGTGAAAAAGAAAAAAAGCGTGAACGCTAGTCTCAAAGGACAAAAACCGAAAAAGTAGCTCCGGGCTCGATACCGGTGTACCGTGCCCAGGCGGGAAGGGGAACCAGCGTCGAACCGGCAAAAAACATGAATCTTCGAAGGAAAAAAATCAACTTTTAACCGGGTGACTAAGACACGTCCGTCGGGCTCCACAGAAAAAAGAAGACTGAGCAAGATGGCACCCTTGGGCGGGAAGGGGACCGCGCATGCGCGCTGCATTCCGCGCTGCATTCCCAAAGGCTTTCTTTGAAAGCTGAGGAAATGCTCCGCACGAGGGCTCCGTCAGCGCCGATGTCACCCATATGTGAGCACTGACTTCCTGCTTGGTCCTGGAGAACACTCTGATTCCTCTCTCTCCTTCCCTCTTACACCCAATCCTTTGAGCTGTACTTCTTATGCAGATTGTTTCTAAAGCAAAGACTTTCCTGCTGACTCACCTATTTAGGTAATAATGTTCCATCTTCAATTATATTCACCCACTATCCTAGCTCTGAAGCTTATATCTTATTCCCATATCTTTCCAAGTTTTTAATGTCTATTATCCCTGCACAAAGCCCTCCCCATCCCTTACCTCACCTATCTGCTTCCTCATACAGACTTTCAAAAAAAACTCTCTACTAGCAGATGGCTCCACTGTTTAAACTGAAAGGTTCCCCCCTACCTCATATGTTTAATATAAGTTTCAAAGAGAAGGGATCATCTATTATGTGTATGTCTGTAAAATGCAACATACACCTGGTAGCACTATACACATTATTATTATTATTATTATTATTATTAACAACATATTATAGGCCCTATACATAGATGTACGGAGATCTGCAGTAAGATGTCTTCAGTACCTTGAAACGATTGATAAAAGGAGCTATGTTAAAGCCAAGCGTGGGCTCTGTCCCTTGTACTGCACTCTCCTGCAGTAAAGTCTCCGAATCCACCAGCATTCCCTTCATCACCACGTACTGAGGGAATATTCTGCCTCCTGACTGGAGCAAACACCTGTATAGTATGGGAAAGAAATTCTTTGCTTAACAAATGCAGGGAACTAAACACGAAGACTGGAACTAATTTAGCAGAAGAGCCTAGAACTGGAGGTCAACCGAGTAGCAGCCGATTTCTTTTGACTGGACTAACGTTTGAAAGTTGCATTTCAAAAGAAGAACATTCTAATCTTTTGTATTAACGCTACTTTTAAGTCAGACGTTGGTGCTCAAACTGTGCAAACTGCCCAACTCAAAATGTATCAACGCCAGACCCTCCATGCCGTAGGATGCAGCAGGGAGCTTTATTAAGTATCCACGAGGTCACCCTACATGTGTTTCAGCTGAAGCCTTCTTCAGGGGATATTGACCTCTCTAAAACAATATATTGTACAAAATAATACATAAATACATTAAAAGGCATATATAATTACACATCAATGCGAATATAAATAAATTTAAAACATACATATATATACATATTCAAATATAACAATTAAAAGATATATACCGCCTTTCACCAGATCAAAGCGGTTTTAAAGTACAGCTAGTGGCCTTGGGCAAGTCACTTAACCCTCCATTGCCTAGGAAGAAAGGCCTGGCAATCTACTTCCGGTGACACTGCCAAGAAAACCCAGGAGCTTCTGGGTCGCCAGGAGTCAGGACTGACTCAAAGGCACACATTGCATTGCAGCTACCTAGCTAGACTAAAATAACTTAAATGGAACCAAATATGCCAAGGACATAAAAATAACAATAGGAAACAGAAGACACCATAAAAAACAATAAAATCTGTTAAAAATGACAGTGTAACATCCACAAAGGTAAAAAGATAAAACCAAACTGAGTCAGACTGAGAATCGGCAGAGCAAAGGCAATGGGTAATTGATTAGATAGTAAACAAGAACATGACAAACAGAAAGTCAATGTATAAACTAGAAGTGTGACAAATAGTAACTCACCTACAGCAGGAAAGCGTAGTTACTCACCTGTAACAGGTGTTCTCCAGGGACAGCAGGAATCAGTCCTCACTTATGGGTGACGTCGGCACCGATGGAGCCCATGCGGAGCAATTTCCCAGCTTTCAAAGAAAGCCTTTGGGATTGCTGCCACGCATGCGTGATCCTCTTCCCGCCCAAGGATGCCATTTTGCTCAGTCAGATCCCTTAGCTTGAGCCCTACCAAACAGATGGCAAGGGAAGGACAAAAATTCAGCAACTCATCAGGGGAGGCGAGAGGGTAGTGAGGACTGATTCCTGCTGTCCCTGGAGAACACCTGTTACAGGTGAGTAACTATGCTTTCTCCAGGAACAAGCAGGAAGTCAGTCGTCACTTATGGGACTCCCTAGCTACAGGCTACCGAACCTGTAACCAAAAAACACCTCCGCGAGGCCGTAAGTAGAAGCTGAAGCCCAAAGGAGCCCAAGTCCTCGGGTCCTCGGGGCGAAGCCCTTGGTAGCCGTGAAGAAGGGTCGGAGGGCAGGAGTTGCTTATACTCCGAACAGGTTACGTAGTACAGCCTGGCCGAAGGCACCGTCCCGGCAAGACTCCCGCTCCAGGCAGTAATGGGCAGCGAAGATGTTTGTGGAAGACCAGGTCACCGCCCGGCAGATGTTCATCAGGGGCACGGAGTGCAGCGAGGCCACCAAGGCAGCTTTGGCTCGGACCCCGTGCGCGGTGACTCGACAATCTAGATGGATGCCCGCCTTCGCATGGGCGAAAGCGATGCAGTCCACCACCCAAATCGAGAGGGTGCACTTGGTGACTGCTTGCCCCCGTCTATTGGGATCGTAGGTCACGAAAAGCCTATCAGACTTGCGATAAGTCTGGGTATTCTGCAAATAAAAGGCGAGGGCCCGCTTGCAGTCAAGGGTGTGGAGAGCCGTCGATGCCTGGTCAGCATGGGGCCTTGGGAAGAAAGTCGGCAGCACTATCTCTTGGTTGAGATGGAAGTCCGAAACAATCTTAGGCAGGAATTTAGGGTGGGTACGAAGGACCACCCTGTTCCGATAGAACCTGGTGTAAGGGGCGCCAGCCATGAGCGCCTGCAGCTCACTGACTCGGCGGGCCAAGGTCAGCGCCACCAGGAAGGCCACCTTCCAGGACAGGTGTCGGAGTGAACACGTCACCATCGACTCGAAGGGTGGACGGGTGAGCTGCGTGAGTACCACATTTAAGTCCCATTCCGCCAGAGGAGGATGGATGGGCAGCTTGGATAGCAGAAGACCCTGCATGAAGTGGGAGACTAACAGTTGCCCCGAGAGGGGTTTTCCCTTGATAGGGAGATTATTAGCCGAGATGGTGCTCAAATGAACTCTGACAGAGTTCGACTTCAGCCCTTCCCTTGAGAGGTGGAGGAGGTACTGAAGAACCCACCGAACAGGACACGAGAAGGAGTCGCCAGGTAGGGAAAGACAAAGACTCCTTGGATTCTGAGGCACTTCGTGAATACCCTGGGGGCGGAGGCCAGGCCGAAGGGAAGTACTCTGTACTGATAGTGGTTTCCCCCCATCACAAAAGCGTAGATATTGTCTGTGGTCTGGATGAATTAGGATGTGTGTACACACATCCTTTAGGTCTAAGGAGCATAGCTAGTCTCCCTGGCGGAGGTAAGGCAGCAATATTCCAAGTGAAAGCATCTTGAACTTCTCCCTCACCAGGAATTTGTTTAAAGTTGCACAGGTCAAGAATGGGTCTGAGGCCTCCTGTTCTTTTTGGCACCAGAAAGTACCTGGAATAGAAGTCCTTGCCCTGTAGGTTGTGGGGCACCAGTTCTACCGCCTGATCCTTGAAAAGACCTGCTAATTCCTTCAGAAGGTAGTCCCGGTGACGAGGGGACCTGAGAGGCTCTCCTGGAAAGTAAGGAGGTGGCACCTGGGTCAAATGGAGCAGATAGCCTTGATGGACTATCTGTAGGACCCAGGCGTCTGTGGTGATGGCTGGCCACCTGTGGGCATACAGGGCAAGCCTTGCTCCTGTGCATTGCCTGTCTCCTGTGGTGAGAGGAGCTATGCCTTGAGAGTCAAAAACCACTCCCAGGCTGAGCCAGAGCCTGTGCCTGGGGTATGGGGGCTTTCTGGTTACGTGGGCTATGCCCCTGTCCCTGGGCTTGCTGCCCCTGTTGGGGAGCCGAGGAGGCTTGAAATGGGGGGTAGCTTCAGTAAGCAGAACCCTTCCTCGGGAAAAAAGGGCTTCTTACCCGAGCCCTTCTTTTTAGAAGGGGCAGAAGTCTTCTTTGAGAGCCGTGTCCTGGTCATGTACTCGGTCTCAAGTTCAGCAGCCTTTTCGGTCATGGGTTCTCTCCCCGGCATGGGACATCGACCAACTTCTCCTAAACCCATTGCTCGAGGTCCGACAACTGTAGCCATGCCTGGTGGTGTGCACGGCTGGCCGCCGCAGCTACCCAGGCCGCGCCTCGAACCCGTCATAGGCAGCTCGAGTCATGAACTTCGAGCACTCATGGACTCCAGTGGACAGGCTCTTGAAGCGCTGCAAAGGTCTCTCAGACAGACCAGCCGAGAACCCGGTGATTTCCTTAGCTAGGTCTCGCAGGTACATGCCCATGTACAGCTGGTATGCCTGGATCCGACATGTCAGCATAGAACCCTGGTAGCACTTCCTGCCGAGGGCATCCAAGTTGCCGGCCTCCCTGCCAGGAGGCACCGAGGAGTGCGTCTTCTGGCTCTTGAGCCAGCGCATGGCCGATTCCACAAACATGGAGTTGTGTGGCAGTTGTGCTTTTTGGAACACAGGATTCTTGCGGACTCGATACATCAAATCAATCCGCCTGCTGATCACCAGCACCGATGCCGGTGTCTCCCGTATGCGGAGCATCAGCCGTTCCAGGATCGGAGGCACTGATACAGTAAGGGCCTCCTGCGGGGGAGAGTCATACTGGAGGATATCGAGCTCTTCGACTCGAGGATCCTCCTCGGACTACGCATGGAACGCCAAAGCCTTTGATATGTCCCTGACGAAGTCCAAGAAGCTAGTGTCCTCCGGGGGGACCTTCTCTGAGGTTCGGACGCCGGGAAATCGGACAGGACATCCCTGTGCCGGCAGGTGTCCCGGGACTCTTTTTCCTCCGAAGAGGAATCGAGAGGCTCCAGACTCGAGGGCTTCGGCTTCAACCGCCCCGGCGCCGGTGGAACCGGTGACGACAACCTCGGTCCCGAACGGGAGGTCAAGGGAGACCTCGGCCGAGGATCGACTCGAGTATGCATGGTCTTGAGGATCAGCTCGGCCTCCGGGGTCGACTTGGATGTCAATGGCCCGGTGGTCAGGTTGGAAGGACCGGTAAGACCGGCTATCAGGGCCCACTGCTGGTCCATGAAGGCAGACATACTGCGCTCCAAGGCCATCATTCTGAGACCGATTTCAGAAGGCTCCGCAGCCACCGGATCGGGTCCCGATGCTGGTTCTCCCGCAGGAGAGTCCTCAACGAGGACAGTTGTTACCTTCCTTGGCTGCTCCATATACCGTTGAGGAAGCTTTGCTGGACGCTCCATCTCCGAGGACCCGGGCTGGCGCTTGGGGGTCTACGAACGGTCCTGAGAGGAACCAGGCCATTCAGAGCCATCCAATGCCGCCGCCTTCGAGGATTTTTTTCTTCCTTCGATGTTCCCACGAGTGAGACCCCCCTCTCCGAGGAACCTCTACGATGCTATGGCTGAGTGTTCCCGAGACGTAGAGGCCTCAGACGAGGTCCGGGCCCGTGAAGGTACGGACTCAGCAAAAATCCTATCATGCTACTGCTGGCAGCTTCTCAAGGCCTTTGAGGACATTTTCCTACATGGGCCACAGACCTTCGGGTCGTGGTCAGGCCCGAGGCACCGGAGATAGCAGTCATGTGTATCAATTAGGGACATTAATTTTGTATATCGATCACATTTCTTAAACACGCTGGCAGCCATCGGGGGGAAAAAGGGCCCCTGCGAGGTCGAAGACCCGGGCTGCCAGTGAAAAAGAAAAAGAGCGTGAACGCTAGTCACAAAGGACAAAAACCGAAAAAACAAACCGGACTCGATACCGGTGTACCGAGCCGAAGGCGGGAAGGGGAACCGGTGTCAAACCGGAGGAAACAGATGAAACATTTAAGTATTTTAAACACTTTTTTCGTGGTGACAACTGGACTACGTTCGAAGGGCTCCGAGGAAAAAAGGAGACTGAGCAAGATAGCATCCTTGGGCAGGAAGGAGACCGCGCATGCGTAATGCAATTCCCAAAAGCTTACTTAGAAAGCTGGGGATTAGCTCTGCACAAGGGCTCTGTCGGCGCTGATGTCACCCATATGCGAGGACTGACTTCCTGCTTGTTCCTGGAGAAAGTAAAGAAACACTAAAGTCGGTAAATGAATAACTGGCAACGGAGCCATCAACTGTAGCTTATATTATCTACTCTGTGTAAGAGTAGTTACTCACCTGTAACAGGTGTTTTCCAGGAGCAGCAGGAAACAGTCCTCACATATGGATGACATCAACGGAGCCCCTGTGCGGAGCATTTCCCCAGCTTTCAAAGAAAGCCTTTGGGAATGCAGCGCACATGAGCAGTCCCCTTCCCGCCCAAGGGTGCCATCTTGCTCAGTCTGATGACATAGCTAAAAGACAGCAAAAAAACAAAATGAAGTATATGACTGCAACTCCAGGGGAGGAGGGAGGGTCGTGAGGACTGATTCCTGCTGCTCCTGGAGAACACCTGTTACAGATGAGTAACTACTCTTTCTCCAGGACCAAGCAGGAAGTCAGTCCTCACATATGGGACTCCCCAGCTCTAGGCTACCGGGAACCCAAAGCTGAAAAAATGGCTCCCTCTTAAGAGCCTCAGCATCCGTGATAAGAATATCCTCTGAGAACTCCCCCGTATGGTAGCCCAACACTAGAGCCGGAAGGTAGGAGCTGCCTAAACCTCAAAGAGATTACGGAGTACCGCCTGTCCGAAAGCACTGTCCCTTTGGGACTCTCTCTCGAGGCAGTAGTGGGCTGCAAAAGTCTTGCTTGAAGACCAAGTAGCGGCCCGGCAGATGTCTGCCAACGGAACAGAGTGGAGATGAGCTACTGACGCGGCTTTCGCCCTGACACGGTGGGCCATGACTCGACCCTGCAAAGAGAGGCCAGCTGCCTTGTACGCTCAGGCGATACAATCTGCTACCCAAGTGGACAAGGTACGCTTGGAGACAGGCAACCCCAGTTTATTAGGGTCAAAGGAGACAAAGAGCTGAGTAGCCCTTCGGTGCCCCCGCGTATGTTCTATGTAAAAGGACAACGCCCTCTTACAGTCCAGGGTATGGAAGACTGTTTCAGCCCGGCTGGTATGCGGCCTGGGAAAGAATGTCGGAAGAACCACCTCCTGGTTGAGGTGGAAGAGGAGACAACTTTTGGAAGGAACTTCGGATGGGTCTGTAGGACCACCCTGTTCCTATAGAACCGTGTGTACGGTCTATCAGAAACCAGAGCTTGTAGTTCACTCACACGTCTGGCCGAGGTAACAGCTACCAGGAAGAGCGCCTTCCAAGAAAGGAAGCGTAAATGGCATGTAGCCATCGGCTCAAACGGTGGGCGAGTAAGTTGCTGCAAGACCACGTTCAAATCCCACTCAGTGGCTGGTGGACGAATCGGAGGCTTGAGCAGAAGCAGGCCTCTGAGGAAGCGGGACACCAATTTATTTTATTTATTTATTTAACTGTATTTATATCCCGCTTTTCACCGGGTCAAAGCGGCGTGAACCTACAGAGACTGACCCTCCGCCGGTGAGTGGTGTGCTGATAGAGCACTGAGGTGGACCCGAACAGAGTTGGATTTCAGGCCTAGGTCTGACAGGTGACGTAGGTATTGTAGTACTACTGGCACAAGGCAGGAGAAAGGATCTTCATTGCACCGAGCACACCATATTGAGAACCTACACCACTTGAGGGCATAGGACTTTCTGGTGGACTGCCTCCTAGAGACCAATACCACCTCCTTAACTTCCCTAGGTAGAAGTAAGGGAGCTAGCACTATCCTTTCAGCAGCCAGGCCATCAGATTGAGGGATCTGAGATTGGGGTGCAGAAGGGAACCCTGATCCTGAGACAGGAGATCGGGTTGCAACCCCAGAGGAAATGGAGTTTCCACCACCAACTGCAGAAGAAGTGGAAACCACGGTTGCCTCAGCCATCTGGGGGCTACCATAAATCACCGAGGCCTTGTCCCGTAGAATCTTGAACAGAGTTCGGGCCACCAGGGGCGTGGGAGGAAACGCATACAGGAGGCCCGTAGACCAAGAGATCAGAAACGCATCTGCTGCCATTCTCAGGGGATGCAGCTGTCTGGAGCAAAACCTGGGCAGCTGACGGTTCAGTGGACTTGCAAAGAAATTGATGGATGGAAGTCCCCATCGTAGAAAGATCTGCTGGACCACCAGTGGATACAACTGCCATTCGGGAGGCTGGAAAATCCTGCTTAGTTTGTCTGCCAAGAAGTTCTCCTGACCAGGTAGATAAACTGCTTTGAGGAACATGCTCTGCTTGACTGCAAAGGAGCAAAGGGCCTGCGCCTCCTGACATAGGAATCTGGACCCTGTGCCCCCTTGCTTGTTCACATAGAACATTGCTACCTGATTGTCTGTCTGAACTAAGACAGACTGGTGAGAGAGAGCATGAGAAAAAGTCTGTAGAGCTAAGCGGATTGCTCGCAGCTCCAAAAGACTGATCTGCTGTGTGGCCTCCTGAGGGGACCAGAGGCCTTGAGTGCACGTGCCTTGGCAATGTGCACCCCAGCCCTTTAAGAAAGCATCGGTCATCAGCACCCTTGTGTGTGCTGTGGCCTGAAAGGGTACCCCCATGAGAAGGTTTGGGAGATGTAGCCACCACTGCAAGGAGTCCAAAATTGGTTTGGACACTTTTACTCTGTCTTGAAGGTTGCCTGTGGCTTGCGCCCACTGAGCTCTGAGACACCACTGAGCAGCCCGCACGTGCAGATGGGCATTTGGGGTCACATGTACCGTGGATGCCATGTGGCCCAGGAGCCTCAGGAAGTGTCTGGCGGAGACCTGAGAATTGCTTTGGAACTGGCTGGCCAAGTCCATCAGTCTGTGGGCCCTGTCCTCGGGCAAGTACGTTCTTGCCTGCAGGGTGTCTAATCTTGCCCCTATAAACTCTAGGTTCTGTGAGGGGAGCAAAGTGGACTTTGCATAGTTTATGACAAAGCCCAGATGCTGAAGAAGAGAGACAGTGCGAAGAGTGGCTTGTCTGGCCTCCTGGAGAGACTGACCCCTGATGAGCCAGTCGTCCAGGTATGGGAAGACAAAAATTCCCCGATTCCTGAGATAGGCCACCACCACTGCCAGGCATTTGGTGAAAACCCTGGGGGCGGAAGTTAGGCCAAAGGGAAGTACTCTGTACTGAAAATGGTTTCCTCCCACCACAAATCTGAGATACTGTCTGTGGTCTGGATGGATGAGAATGTGAGTATAAGCATCCTTTAGGTCTAAGGAGCACAGCCAATCTCCCTGCTGGAGGTAGGGCAGCAGTGTCCCAAGGGTAAGCATCTTGAACTTTTCCCTCTCCAGAAACTTGTTTAAGTTTCTTAAGTCTAGGATAGGCCGGAGGCCTCCTGTCCTTTTTGGTACCAGGTAGTACCTGGAGTAGAAGCCTTGCCCTTTCAGGTGGTGAGGCACCGGTTCCACCGCCTGTTCCTTTAGAAGACTTGCCAACTCCTGAAGGAGGAGGTTTCTGTGTAGAGGGAGTCAGAGGCTCCCCTGAAAAGTAGGAGGGGGGTATCTGGTGGAAGTAGAACAAGTAGCCCTTCTGGACTATGCTCAGTACCCAGGTATCCCCTGTGATGGCTGGCCATCTGTAGGCGTACAGGGTCAGCTGACCTCTTGTGCTGAGTGGAGCCAGCTGTGGAGAAGAGACTATGCTGTGGGAGTCAAAACCCCGCTCCCTGCTGTGCAGGAGCCGGAGCTGGCAGGGTCTTCTTCCTACGGGGCCCATGCCCCTGCCCCTTGGCCTGCTGGCCCTGTTGGGGAGCTGAAGAGGCCTGGTATTGAGGGTAGGATTTGTAGGCAGCACCCTTCCTTGGGAAAAAGGGCTTCTTCCCCAAGCCCTTCTTTTTCTGAGAAGGGGCAGTCTTCCTGGAAAGCCTTGTCCTGGTGACAGTCTCAGTCTCGATTTCTGCAGCCTTTTCAGTCATGGGCTTACTGAAAAGGTTTTCACCTCGGCAAGGGATATCGACTAACTTCTCCTGCACCCATGGCTCCAGGTCTGATGACTGTAGCCAGGACTGACGGCATGCACCGATGCCAGCCGCGGCTACCCGGGCTGAAGCTTCAAAGCCATCATAGGCTGCTCGAGAGATAAACTTCGAGCACTCTCGAATCCCTGTTGACAAAGCCTTGAACCTCTGCAAAGCTTCCTCGGAGAGGCCAGCTGAGAACCCGGCAATCTCCTTTGCCAGGTCTCATAGGTACATGCCCATGTACAGCTTTTAGGTCTGGACACGGCAAGATAGAAAGTGCTTCCAGGGCTCTATGCTACCAAGAGCATCCAGGTTCCGGGCCTCCCTGCCGGGGGCCACCGAGGAGTGCATCTTCTGACTCTTCAGACGGTGCATGGCCAATTCCACAACCATGGAGTGGTGCAGTAGCTGCGCCTTTTGGAACCCAGGGCTCTTACGGACTCAATAAATGGAATCGACCCGTTTGCTAAGAACCGGCGTCAAGGCCGGTGCCTCCCACATACGGAAGAGCAGCCGTTCCAGCATCGGAGGAACCGGTACAGTAAAGGCTTCCTTCGGAGGAAAATCATACTGGAGGGCATCGAGCTCCTCGACTCGAAGCTCCTCCTCAGCATCCGCAGGGAAGGCCAAGGCTTTGGCCATGTCCCTCATGAAGTCCGAGAACTGGGTATCCTCCGGGGGGGGGGACTGTCTCCGAGGCTCAGACTCCAATGAGTCCGAAGGGATGCACCGGTTCCAGAAGGTGTCCAGGGACTCCTCATCCTCCGTCTCCCACTCCAACTCCTCCGAGGAGGATTTGAGCGGCTCCAGCCATGTGGGCCTCAGTGCCACCCACCCCGACACCAAGGGTATCGGCGTCGACAACCTCAGCCCCACACGGGAGGTCGAGGGGGACCTTGACCAAGGATCAACTCGAGACTTCATTGACTCGAGGATCGGCTCGGTCTCCAGGGTCAACTTAGATGTCGAAGTCCCGGTAGTCGGGGCAGATGCATCGGTCAAACCAGCGATCAGCACCTGCTGCTGTTCCATGAAGGCAGCCAAGCTGCTCTCCAAGGCCGTCAACCTGAATCCAAGCTCAGGAGACTCAGCAGCCCCCGACTCGGGCCCCAATGGCGTCGTGCCCGACGTCGGCTCCCCCGGAGGAGAGTCCACAAGGACAACTGCACTTACGTGACTCAGGGACTCCGGCTCCACATGAGGTAGCTTGGAAGGCCTCTCAGACTCCAAGAGCCCAGGGCGGCGGTCAGGACTACGCGACCTGGCCCTCGAGGAACCAGGAGCCTCCACTGACGCTGCCCTCATAAGCTTTTTCTTCCTTCTGTAATCCTGGGTGGGAGACTCCCTTTCAGAGGAACCCCGATGGCGCTCGGGGTCGGACTCCCGAGATGTCGAGGCCTCTGACGAAGTCCGGGCCCGGCCGGACGTGGAGTCATAGAAAATTCGCTCACGTTGATGCTGACGGCTCCGAAGCGCCTTCAACGACATTTTGCTGCACGGGCCACAGGCCAGCGGATCATGGTCAGGCCCGAGGCATCTGAGGTAGCAGTCATGTGTGTCGGAGAGAGACATACGTTTCTTGCACCAATCACACTTTTTGAACCCGCTGGCAGCCATCAGGGGAAAAAGGGCCCCTGCAAGGTCAAAAGACCGGGCTGCCAGTGAAAACACAAAAAGAGCGCGAACGCTAGTCACGAAGGACAAAAACCGAAAACCAAATCTCCGGACTCGATACCGGTGTACCGAGCCCAGACGGGAAGGGAAACCGGCATCGAACCGGATAAGACAACGCAAAAATCACAGAAAAAAATCAACTTTTTCTGGGTGACACAAACTCACGTCCGTTGGGCTCCGCGGAAAAAGAAAGACTGAGCAAGATGGCACCCTTGGGCAGGAAGGGGACCGCGCAGGCGCGCTGCATTCCTAAAGGCTTTCTTTGAAAGCTGGGGAAATGCTCTGCACGAGGGCTCCGTCGGCGTCGACATCACCCATATGTGAGGATTGACTTCCTGCTTGGTCCTGGAGAATTTCGAGTTCCAATCGTTCATTTAAATATTAGCAAACACCATCAAAAGAGTATAAAACACAGCGTTAGCAGTGAAGCCACAAACGCAATCAGCATATTTCACAATGGGTATCCCAAAGGAACTACATTTAGAGTATGTGCAAGGATCATTTGGAAACCAATGAATGTTTAAATACAAAGTGGGGAGCCAGCTGACAGGGCATGTGTGCAGCCACCATCAAGTTTATTAAGTTTAAAGGCAAATCAGTAACAAAAACCAGATAAGTGACGCTTTTCTCATGAACGATCCACAAGGGATATCCAACAGAAAGGAGGGGTTGGCGCCAAAGAGTTAATTTTAAAGGAAGGCCAATGACATCATGCCAATGTCATGCTGATGCGATTGTTAGTTCAAAAAGAATGCTAGGCTCCATGTATCACAGAAAAACAGTTATTCCTAATTGTAATGACCTCCATTTAGTGTATTATTCAGAGCATATTACAATTTTGTAATCATAACGTATTATTTCAAGATGTGATGGCCTCATTGAACATACTACCAAAGACTTAATAAAGATATATAATTATAGCACAAAAAACAAATGGCAGTATGCCACAGGTCAAAGACTGCGGGTAATTATCATTGAGGAAAAACACTTAAAAAAAAACTTTAAAAAACCCTTGGGTTATAGGAAACTCCAGTGATTGTCACAATGGCATCATACTACTGCAATTATCACCAGAAAGTGGAAATAACCCCTGCAGCAGCAGGTTTGGGCATACAGTATTTTAAAAGATAGTAAATACAGATCTGACAGGACATATTAGTGCAGTTCTCAACCAGAATTAGGAGCAATATTAAAAATGAAAGTAAAAATAATAAAAGAAAGAATAGAAAAGTAAACACTGGATTCCGTGCACAGGTCCAAAGGTTGAACTAAAAACCCACTTGGTATACTATACAAAACTTGAAGCGTCACTTATCTTGTTTTTGTTACTGATTTGCCTTTAAACTTAAACTTGATGGTGGCTGCACACATGCCCTGTCAGCTGGCTCCCCACTTTGTATTTAAACATTCATCGGTTCCCAAATGATCCTTGCACATACTCTAAATGTAGCTCCTTTGGGATACCCATTGTGAAATATGCTGACTGCGTTTGTGACTTCACTGCAAACGCTGTGTTTTATACTCTTTTGATGGTGTCTGCTAATATTTAAATGAATGATTGGAACTCAAAATACAAAGAGTAGATAAAGTTGCCGGCTCCGTTGCCACATCTTCATTTACCGTCTTTAGTGTTTCTTTACTGAACGGTTAGTGGGCTTGAGTTATATATTACCTCTGTCAATCTTCAGTGGCTCCTATTTTCAATGATTATGTAATTTACAGGTTCTTATAAAATTGTCTATAGCCAGGAGAGTGTGTGTCTAGTATTCCTGCTGTAGGTGAGTCACTATTTGTCACACTTCTAGTTTATACATTGACTTTGTTTGTCATGTTCTCGCTTACTATCTAATCAATTACCCATTGTCTCTGCTCTGCCGACTATCAGTCCGATTCAGTTTGGTTTTATCTATTAACCTTTGTGGATGCTACATAGTCCTTTTTAACAGATTTTATTGTTTTTTTATGGTGTCTTCTGTTTCCTATTGTTGTTATTCTTTTTATGTCCTTGGCACATTTGGTTCCATTAAGTTATTTTATCTTTTAATTATTATATTTGAATATATATATATTTTTTTTTTTAATTTTATTTATATTCACAATGATGTGTAATTACATGTGTCTTTTAATGTATTTATGTATTGTTTTGTACAATATCTTGTTTTATAAAGATCAATATCAGCTGAAACAAGTGTAGGGTGACCTCGTGGATACTTAATAAAGCTCCCTGCTGCATTCTACGGCATGGTGTGTCCTGCTCTTTTTGTGCCCTTAGTCACTGCAGGTGGGGCTTTCCTTTCTGTGTCTTAACGCCAGACCCTGCCAGATCATTTTCAAATGGATTTGGCAACATTCGCTGTCAGTCTATGGTAGTACTTAAGATCCAGAAATATTTTTAAAAGGCAGTCTACCTGTGGAGTACCAGGCTCATGATTTGCCCACTGCAATGTGCATCCAACTGCAGCTTCCCTAAACCATGACTGTTGCAATGTGTGTTCTCCAGTCAAAGGACTTAGCAATGCTATGTTCCCTCAACAGAGCAAAATCATTTTAGTCATGTTCAACGATTGCTTTAAAGTAGTACTTCAACCTGACCAACCTTAACCACAGATGGGATGTCCCCCCACAGCCCCCAAGCAGGCCTCAAGAATTAGGGGCAAATCTAACAAGCAAAGCCCATGCTTCCATCTCTTCTTCCTCCCCAGGACCACTGCTTCCACTCTTTTCCTTTCCTCTCTCCTGATCAAGTTCATCACTGCACTGGTGTCAGTGAGCTGGGCGCTCCTCTGCCACGTAGAGCTGGCAGCAAGTTTCTGAGAACTAGTGCATGCCGAGTGCCCCCATGGCAGCTCTGTCCCATCTCACAGATATTTTTTTTAAACAGGAAGCCTGCAAGAGGCGACTGCAGGCATAGAAACTCGCTGCTGGTTCTAGAGAAGAAAGCGGTGCCCAGCACACTGTTATGCAGCCACCCAGGTTCAAGCACATTTCCAGAACACCACACACACAATTTGCAAGAGGTATTCTTCAGGACCGTCTCCAAATAAATTTAGCACTAAAATATAGAATTGAATCTACACAAGAAAACAGCTTGTTCTAAGTTAATCATGCTGTAATTCTGAGGCTATCTTCCAAACGCCTCAGTTTCTGACTACTTTCCAAGCCCTTACTAGCTCTGTAAGAGGATAAATAGATGCCTGTGTCAACCCTTGAGTAACAAGTACAGTATACTACACTATATTCTAGCACTGTATATCCAAGGTGACGTGACTAGTCAGCTGGGCTGAACTGCTGTCAACGTATTTTCAGAACTAGTTTAAAGTTTACATCGAAATGTTGAGAAAGCTTTTTCAGAAATCAGTTTTTAAAATTTCAGTAGACGCTTCAACCCACTATCACTGAACCTATATGTAAGCTTGAGAAAATCACTGTGGGCCTATTAGTTTATTAAACTAAGTTAAAACTGATGTTCCGCACAGTTTTAATGCGGGTTAGGTAGCATCACATTTATTAAACTGTGGTTACTGAGAACTGCAGGTTTAGTGAATACAATGGAAAGGGTGCTCCCCACAGCCAAGAACATGCAGAGGTTGCCAAAGATAGCAATATCTGTGCATTCCTGACTTCATCACCCCTCCCCCTGTAAACAGTAAAGGGGTTAAAGCCCAAATTTACTATGGTGAGGGGAGGCCCAAGAGCAATGGCAGACCCGTTAGCCTGCTAATGTTCTCAAAAATGGCTTACTGTAAGAACATAAGAACATAAGACATGCCATACTGGGTCAGACCGAGGTCCATCAAGCCCAGTATCCTGTTTCCAACAGTGGCCAATCTAGGTTATACGTACCTAGCAATATCCCCAAAAGACAGGTTCCACAATGCTTGTACTGGGGTCAAGCATTGATATCCTGGGTCCCTTTTTAATAGTGGTTTATGGACCTTTCCTCCAGGAACTTGTCCAACCCTTTTTTAAACCCAGCTATACTAACAGCCCTTACTACATCCTCCGGTAACAGATTCCAGAGTTTGATTACACGTTGAGTGAAAAAATATTTTCTCTTATTTGTCTTAAATAGTTTACCCTGTAGCTTCATTACATGTCCCCTAGTCTTTCTATACTCTGATAGCGTAAACAATTGATCCACATTTATCCATTCCACTCCATTCATTAATTTATAGACCTCAATCATATCTCCCCTCAGCCGTCTCTTCTCCAGGCTAAAGAACCCTAACCTTCTTAGCCTCTCTTCATAGGAGTAGCCTTCCATCCCCTTCACCAATTTGGTGGCTCTTCTCTGTACTTTTTCTAATAACACTATGTCCTTTTTAAGATACGGTGACCAGAATTGCACACAATATTCAAGGTGCGGTCGTACCATGGAGCGATACAGAGGCATTATAATATCCTTTGTTTTGTTCTCCATCCCTTTCCTTATGATACCTAGCATTCTATTTGCTTTCTTGGCCGCCGCTGCACACTGGGCCGAGGGTTTTAACATGTTATCCACAATGACTCCTAAATCTACTGTAGCTCTTGAAGGGTAGTAAACTACCATATTTGTTTACTGTAATCCCTGCTAAGCTATCTGCTTATTAATGAACTGCTTTGCATGCGGTGCTGCTCATTAATTTTGGTATACGTCCAGTCAGATTTTTTTCCTGCAATATTGTGCAACAGTGTATTTTTAACACATGCTGAGTGCCAAGTTTAGAATTTAATGCTAAAGGCTTAGAGACAGATATTCAAAAGATTTGCTTGGATAACTTTGGGAGTTAACTAAGCAAATCTTAGAGTTTTAAAATTCTCTCCTTTCTCAGGGGCCAGAAAATGTAGCCAATGATGTAGTGTTTAGATCAGTGGTTCTCAACCTTTTTTGTACCATGACCCCTTTTACCATTGGTCAACTTGTGGTGACCCCCAATGATAAAATCAAATGCGTCTCTCTTCCTTTACCATTAACGCATTGTCGCTGTAATCATTTGTTGAATTATTAATATATTATAGGCCTTTGCAATATGTTTTTATTTATAAAATTTACTTATTTAACCCTTTCCAGGCCGAGCCTAAAACTCTCGGGATCCAAAATTCTATTCCTATCAAATGGTATATAATACATGACCATAGCAGAAGGAAAATCACTATTAGAACATATTGAATAAGACAGGTACAATTTTCCTGAAATATGCAAAAATTAACCCGGAAGCAGAATGTGGATTAAAATTTTAAAGTAGGCCTTCAAAGGGTTAAACCACAACAACTAATCACAACAACAAGTAACAATATTTGATTTCAAAATTATGATGATTTTGTAGTCAAATCACTAATATGAAATAAAATTATTTTTTCTACCTTTGTTGTCTGAACAATTTATTCTCTGATCATGCTGGTCCCGATCTGAGGCTTCTGCTTTCCTGTATTCTCTTAGCTCTCTTTCTGTGGTCTATGGTCCATCTGCCATTTCTTATCTCTTCTTTCGTTTTCTTCACTTCTTTCCATCAGCCTATTTCCAGTCCCAGTAACCCTCCCCAGTATCAGCCCCTTTCCAGTCCTCACTCTCAGTACCTTCCAATGTCAACTTGCATTCCCATGACTGCCACTGATCTCCATTCCCTTCCAGTCCCCCTCCTTCCCCACTGACCAGTCCCTTCTAGTACAAATACCATGGCAGCCCCTCTCAGATCCACTCTCTTCCAGTTCCATTCTCCCATCCCCTCGTATCAGCCCATTTGTAGCCTTAAAACCCCAGTTTTCTTCCAGGGCCAGCAGCTCTATCCTCCCCTCCCCACAATCAGCCCATTCCCAGTCGCAGCCCCCCAATCAGCTCGCTTCCGGTGCTAGTCCCCCCTCAACCCCATTACCAGTGCTAGCCTCCCCTAATCAGCCCAATACCAGTCCTACCCCCCCCCATCAGCTCATTACCAGCCCTAGTCTCCCCTAATCAGTTCATTTCCAGTGCTAGTCCCTCCTCAACCCCATTACCAGTGCTAGGCTCCCCTAATCAGCCTATTACCAGTCCTACCCACCCCCCCCAGCCCATTTACAGTCCTAACCTCCCCAATCAGCTTATTTCCAGTGCTAGCCCCCCATCAGTCCATTACCAGTCCTACCCTCCATCAGCACATTATCAGTCCTACCCTCCATCAGCACATTATCAGTCCCAACCCCCCCTTGATCAGTCCATTCCCAGTCCTAGCCTTCCCTAATCAACCCATTACCAGTCCTAGCTCTCCCATCTACCCATTATAATCCTAACCCGCACTGTCTCTCCCCTCTGTCCAGCATTTATTGCCCGTCTGTACAGTATGTCCCCCTGTCTCTTCCCTCCATCCATGTCAGCCCCCCTCCCTCCCTCCCTCCCTCTCTCCATGTCAGTCCTCCCCTCCCTCCTTCCCTCCATCCATGTTAGCCCCCCTCTCTCCATGTCAGCCCTCCCTCCCTCCATCCATCAATGTCAGCCCCCCTCCATCCATCAATGTCAGCCCCCCTCCCCTCCCTCCATTCATGTCAGCCCCCCCTCTCTCAGTGTCAGTCCCCCTGTCCATGTCAGACCCCTCCCTCCCTCCCTCCATCCATCCATCCATGTCAGCCCCATTGCAGGTTCCCTGCCCCCTCCTCCCCTCTCTCTGTCTGCCTGCTGCTGCCCTGCTGTTCTTCTACAGCCGCGGCTCCCCTTTTCTTAGGGGACCGTGGCTATACCTGTAAAGCCGTTGCGGAGCCTTCCTGTCTCTCGACGGGCTCCGTGCAGTATTGTCCCGCCTCCAAAGGAAATGGTAAACAACTTCCTTTGGAGGCGGGACAATGCTGCACGGAAGGAGCCCGTCAAGAGACAGGAAGGCTCTGCAACGGTTTGACTGGCATAGCCACGGTTCCCTAAGAGGTAGGGAGCTGCGGCTGCATTAGAAGGGACTGGGAGGCGGTGAGTTTGCCGCTGCCGAGAAGCGGACTCGGCAGCGGCAGCAACTTGGGTGCTTTTTTGTTTTTGTTTTTTTTAATGGCGGAGTGAGGCGAGGCGAGGTGATCCCCACTAAATCCTGTGGCGACCCACGTGGGGGTCGCGACCCACAGGTTGAGAACCGCTGGTTTAGATGAACAGTATTAAATGCCAACCCTCTCCAGCTAAACTTAACCAGACAACGCTTGTTTCCAGCAAATATCTTTATACAGTTTACTCTGCTGCTCACTGTGCTGCTAAATATGGTTCCCTTAGTAAACAGACTTACCTTAACTGCGACTGCCAAGAGAATGAAGTTAAAAAATATACCACTTTACTGTACCTGGATATTGCAGCCTTTTCCATCACCTCCTGCTGGATTAGGCCAGAAGTCTCGATGACATCCAGGATGATAAGGCTCCACATCTTGTCTGACTTGGGTCTTTGCAATACTGCACTATCGTCCTCCAGCTGACTAAGCCAAAATTCTAACATTTCCTTAGGCACGTGACTGGCTTCTGCAATGATGCTCAGGGCTAGCCGATGCTGTTCTTTTTCCACAGAGCTGTACGCTTTGACAGAGCCCAATTTACCAGCTAATATTGGCAAAATGGAAAAGCCATCAGACACATCAAGCACATACAGGGAATGTGAAGAGTCCTTATTCTCTCCATTCTCATGGTGGTTGTCAGCACCCATAACTTGCCCTTCTCTACCTGGGGATAATGAGGACAGTACTCTCCCCATGGCTGCTTGAAAATGTTCATGATACTGCACGTTGTTCAGAAGAGCAATTTCTGTGGGTTCCAGGGTGCACATGTGTCTCTTTGAAGTCTGTTCGCTCGCTGTGTGGAGGCTGGCCAGAGCACTGCACAGTTCAGTCTCGCTTTCCAAAGCCATTTTCTGCTCCATCTCACCCAAATTCCTGGCAGTGTCTGTCTTTATCGTTGACTTTAACACCATGACACTGCTGATCCTCAGGTAGCAGTCCTGGCAGGTCACCTCAATCACAACTCTGTCTCCAGGCTTCACCAAATAATCTTTGTTGAAAGAAAAAAACAAACTATAACAAATCTAAATGATTTCATAAGAATTATGCACAAGTTCCTAACCCCAGCCCCAGCTCTGCTTATCAGAGATATAAAAGAAAAGAGACTCTATCCCCTCAATGAAACAATGCAATACTGAACTATATTTAGGACTGTCATTTACAAATAAAAAGGACAAAATTAAGGGTAAATCATGAAGAATCTCACATCAGAATGAACTCCAATTTCAGCTGTTCTTCTGCGAGTCCTGAAACCTTTGCTAGGGGAATGAGGTGAGATTGGAAGATGTTATAAAAAAGGGACAAATACTCTAGTTCTGGAGAACTGCTACAAAGAGAGACTTTCCACAATTTTAAACATAAAGAAACTATGCTAATTCTTAGAGACAGTGCCACTGGGCCTAGAAAAGATCTTACGAAACTTCTAACGGTGCAGTGTGCTGAGACAAACTTTGTTACAGTTCATATAAGATTTAGACAAGTTCCACAATAAGGCTCAGCCTTACTAGACACAAGAATGAAAAAAAAAAATAATTCCCAGAAACTTTAATGCTACACCGAGGAGAGCTCGATGTGTCTGGGGCTAGGCCAGGTCATAAGGTGGGCTAGGCCGCAGCTCTCACGATGGGGACGGAGCCTACAGGCTGCTAAGCTAGGGCAGAGGCAGTGTTCTTTGCCACAAGAGAGGCACACGCAGATGTTGAAGACATTCTCTTGTCATTCTTTCTAGATGAATTTCATGTCTTTTCTGGAGGAGACATTTTACATAGGGTATACAGCTCTAGGGCAATACAATAAGTGATTCTAGATTACAAAATACCTCCAAAACACCTCCCACTGGCTGACAGAGCTGACAGTGATTAGGCATTCAATACGTGTAAACCCACCAACCAGCTCAGGGCCAAATTAAAAAATAAACCTATATTCATAACATAATGAAATTATATCCAAGGTTACCAGCCAACTATCATGCTATAAATCTTGTAGAGAACCCAAATATCTCAACATATCCGTAGTATTCTGAATATAAGATTTTGAATTCTTGGCAACACGTCTTAAAAAATATAGAACAAGAAGCATTACAGACTACCAGCCAACATCTAGATACAGCAGCTATTCCGATGTGAATTCCTAAAGACTTAGTGATGTCTTCATTAACCATAGTTTTAACAAGGAATTCTTTCTGGCATCAGGATGCATTTTATCTTCAATATATGGAATTCCGATGGGTGCTACAGTGGCTCCATTGGTGGCCACAATTTATGTGGCTGATTTTGAGGAAAAATATATTTATGCATCAGCATGGTTTTCTCAGATTGGAAATATTTTTGGACAACATTTTCTTTATTTGGTAAGGTTTAAGGACACTACCTGGAAGTGTTCATTCAGTGGATGAATTTGCAAAATTTAAATCTTTAGTTTAAAACATTGTGTGACAAATACAACATGGAGTTTTTGAGACTTTAAGATAATGAATGTAAGAATATGAAAGTATGCCTCTGCAAGATACAAAGAGGCAAAGAACTTGCCCCGTATGA
The DNA here is from genome assembly GCA_033557465.1 of Ichthyophis bannanicus. Classification (NCBI taxonomy): domain Eukaryota; kingdom Metazoa; phylum Chordata; class Amphibia; order Gymnophiona; family Ichthyophiidae; genus Ichthyophis; species Ichthyophis bannanicus. The sequence goes on along the minus strand of CM066032.1, from coordinate 1,742,075,143 downwards.
TGGAATGAATCACAGACTTTAGCATCTCCATTCAAAAACGAGGCACCCGCAGACTGCAGTGGACCCTTGAGATCAAAAATAGAGTGAAAGGAGCCATCCTTCTTTGGAACTACAAAGTAGATTGAGTATCTTCCTGTGCACCTCTCCAAAGGAGGCACAGGAAGAACAGCCTTGAGCTGAAGACGACACTGGAAGGTCGCCCGTACTGCAGCCTTTTTGACCACAGAATTGCAAGGAGAAATTAGAAAATAGTCTAGGATTGGCATGAGCATTGCGGCACATAGCCATGCCTTATGATATCTAGGACCCACTGGTCCAACGTGGCGTGGGCCCATTCGCAGTAAAATAAGCGAAAATGACCACCTACCTGCAGCATCCTGGAATGAGTTCCCTGCCCATCAGTAGGAGGGGCAGGATGAAGAAGATGATTTGTCATTGGCAGAGGTGTGTGTATTGTAGTAGCGAGCTCCTTGAAAGGGCTGGCCCTTAGACCCCAAGCTTGAGGAGGAGGAAGACTGCTTCCCTGAACGATAATGCCTAGAGTCCTGGAAATGCAACAAAGATGAATTGGCAGCGCTGGAGGAAAAGGAGCACTTGCAGGAGATCTTAGGTTTATCCTCAGGCAAACACCGAGGCTTAACCTTCCCAAATCCTTACCAAGCTTCTCCAGGTCCTCTCCAAAAAGCAGACCGCCCTTAAATGGCAACTTAGCCAAACATGCCTTAGATGCTGGATCTGTGGACCAGTTACGAAGCCACAACCTGATGATGAGCCACAGTGGCCACTGTCACTCCTCGGGCAGACAAACACAACAGATCATAGGAGGCATCCACTGAAAAAGCTGCAACTGACTGCAGGCAAACTGAATTTGCATCATCAGGCAGAAGCTGAACTCAACACAAAAGAGCGCGGGCAGCAAACCTCCACAGGTAGAGATCTGAACTACCAGGGAGAAAGTGGAGAAGGCCATTTTCAAAAGAATCTTAACCTTTCGGTCCTGCTGATCTTGGAGGGCCGCTCCACCTTCCATGGGAATAGTAGTGCACTTAGTTATCGCTGTGACTGGGGCATCTACCTTTGGAAAATGTAACCACTTGTCCAAGTCCCTCTTCAGAGCCGCATCAGGATAGTCCCATTCTTCGGAGACCATCTGCTGAAGCTCAGGTGGAAAAGGAAGACCCTAGGTGGTTTCCTAATGCCAGTCAAAATGGCATCAGACAATGTCAGACTCTGATTCCCCAGAGATGCCTCAGGAATCCGTAACTCCAAAGCAGTTTGAGCTATCAAGGCAGGGATCTCCTGCCTGCGAAGAAGACGTATTATCCGAGATTCACTGTCACCTCTCCCCCCTCCTCCAGACTGGAAACACTAGTGGCAGAATCATTTGGAACTTCCATTTGCAAATCATCAGCATCTGAAGAATCTGCATCCCTCCAAGCAAACTTCTCCTACTGACCTATTCATTCTGTGGCTCCTCACTACCTTTTCTCTCTTATCTCACTCTACACCCCTCCTTGGGAACTCCTCTAGCAGATCCCTTTTATCTGTGTCCTTCTCTGCCAGTGCCAACTCCAAACTTCGTTCATTCCACCTTGCTACTCCATATGCCTGGAACAAACTACCTGAGTCAGTGTGTCGGGGCTCCTTCTCTAGCCCTATTCAAATTCAGGCTGAAAATGCATCTCTTTGAGGCTGCTTTTGGATCCTGATGCTCCTCTCTCTCGTTCACTACTTATGTATATCTTACCATATTCTAGTCCTATTTTGTGATGTTTTTCGTCTAGATTATATTGTAAGCTCTTATGAGCAAGGACAGCACAGTTACTTACCTTTAACAGGTGATCTCTGGGAACAGCAGGAATTAGTCCTCACATATGGGTACGTCGGAACCGACGGAGCCTGCGCGGGAAAGCTCCCCAGCTTCCCAGAAAGGAAGCTTTTGGGGCCTCCCACAGCGCATGCGCGCTGCCTTCCCGCCTTCCTGACCAACTCTCCTCAGTTCGAGTTTAAAGCTGAGACAATAGAGAGAGGAAAGGAAAGAGAGAGAGAGAGATACAACTCCTAGGGGAGGTGGGTGGGTTGTGAGGACTAATTCCTGCTGTTCCCAGAGATCACCTGTTACAGGTAAGTAACTGTGCTATCTCCAGGAACAAGCAGGAATAAGTCCTCACATATAGGGACTCCCTAGCTAAGATGCCGGGGAGATCCCCCCCCTAGGGTTCCTCATCTTCCTATGGATCTCAGGCATCCATTCAGGGAAGGTGGGCAGGAGTTGTTTAAGAATGGAACAGGTGTCTGAGGACAGCCTGACCAAACAAGGCATCCCGGCGGGAGTCCTTGTCCAAGCAGTAATGGGCTGTGAAGGTATGAACCGAGGCCCAGGTGGCTGCTCGACAGATCTGATCGATGGATACAGAATGAAGATGAGCCATAGATGTGACCATGGCTCTCACATTGTGAGCTGTGACATGGCCCTCCAGAGAAAGGTTCTTACTCTGGTAAGCAAAAGAAATACACTGAGCAATCCAATTGGACAGTGTTCTTTTTGAGACTGGAAGTCCTAAATGAGAAGGATCAAAAGCAACAAAAAGCTGAGAAGACTTTCGATGTTGCTGTGTCCTGTGGATGTAAAAGGCAAGAGCTCTTTTACAATCTAACGTATGTAGGTTCCTCTCTGCACTGGATGCATGAGGAGCTGGAAAAAAGACAGGTAGATATACCTCTTGATTAAGATGAAAAGGTGAGACCACTTTAGGCATAAAGTGAGGATTTGTCCTAAGGACTACCTTATCATGATGGAACCTTGTATAAGGTGGATTAGCCACTAAAGCCCGCAGTTCACTGATGCGGCGAGCAGAAGTGATTGCAATAAGGAAAATGATTTCCAGGAAAGAAATTTCAAGGAGGTAGTGGCTAAGGGTTCAAAGGGTGGCTTCATAAGCTGACCAAGAACCACGTTTAAGTCCCATGCCATCGGAGGAGGCCGAATGGGAGGTTTAGTTAAAGTTAGACCTCTCATGAATCTTGCAATAAGAGGATGAGAGGAAACAGGTTGTCCATTGATAGGCTGAAGAGATGCTGCAATAGCACTCAAATGGACCCTTACAGAATTTGTTTTAAGTCCTGCATTGGAAAGATGCAGGAGATATTCGAGTAAAGAATTCAAAGGTAGTGCTAGAGGGTTAAGACCCTTTTCAGCACACCAAATGGAAAATCGTTTCCATTTAAAAGCATAAGAACGCCTGGTGGAAGGTTTCCTAGATGCATGGAGGATATCCTTCACCTGTTGAGAAAGATTGAAGTCTTGAAGGTCTAGGCCTTCAGTAACCAAGCTCTGAGGTGAAGGGACTTGGGGTTTGGGTGCCACAAAGTCCCCTCCTCTTGAGACAGAAGGTCTGGAGCAGCTCCCAGATCCAGGGAGGGTGCCTGGGAGAGATGCAGAAGTAGAGGGTACCACACTTGGCGTGGCCAGCGTGGAGCTATGAGGATCATAGATCCTTGATCCCTCTGAAGTTTGAACAGAGTCTTGGGAATCAAAGGAATGGGTGGAAAGGCATACAGGAAGGCCTGACCCCAATGAAGGAGGAAGGCATCCTTGGCCTGAGCTCCCTGACACGGAATTCTGGAATAGAACCGGGGAAGTTTGGCATTGCACGGACTTGCAAACAGGTCTATGTACGGGGTTCCCCATTTCTGAAAGATTCTGAGTACCTGATCCATGTGCAGGGACCATTTGTGTGGAAGCAGAACTCGACTGAGTCTGTCTGCCCAAGAGTTTTGGATTCCTGGGAGGTATACTGCCAGGAGATGGATTTGATGCTCTCTGGCGAAGGCCCACAATTTTAGAGCTTCGTTGCAAAGCGACAGAGAGCCAGTCCCTCCTTGTTTGTTTATGTAGAACATGGCTACTTGATTGTCGGTATGAACAAGGACTGTCATGTTGATGAGGAGGGTATGAAAGACCTTGAGAGCAAGGAAAATTGCTCGCAGCTCCAAAAGGTTGATATGAAGGGTGGTCTCCTGTGGAGACCAAGTGCCCTGAGTGGAGAGGTCTTGGAGATGAGCTCCCCAACCTGTTTGGGAGGCATCTGTAGTGAGAGTTGCTTGGGGTAACAAAGGTTGGAAGGGGGCCCCCAACAACAGATTTTGAGTGGATATCCACCATTGGAGAGACCAAAAAAGACGTTTTGAGGTTGCTATTTGGTCTGAGAGAGCTCCTGATGCTTGGGTCCACTGGGTGGACAAAGTCCATTGAGCTGCTCTCATATTTGGATTTAATTACAGCTGTACACTCTATTTCTCTGCTCTGTTATTTGTTTTATACAAACAGTCAATCATTATTGTATTGTAGATAGTTACCCTTGTTGACCAAGTTTTCTGCCCTGTTATCTGTAACTCATACGTATTTCAAATGTACTGAGATTGTTCTGTTCTATGTAAACCGCGCTGATGATAAATAGCGCGGTATATAAGAGACTTTAAATAAATAAATAAATATGTAGGCGAGCATAGGGCACCACATGAACTGTGGATGCCATGTGGCCTAGCAGTTGTAGCATCTCTCTGGCAGTCAAGTGGCTTCTGGACTGAATTTGAGAGGCCAAGTGCACTAGACGGTGGCAACGGGCCTGAGGAAGATAGGCTCTTGCAGTGGTGGTATCTAGCCAGGCCCCTATGAATTCTAGGGACTGAGTAGGGGTGAGTTGAGACTTTGGCAGATTGATGACGAGTCCCAGATACTGCAGTATGCGTCTGGTGTGGTCCAGGGAAGTCTGAGCCTCGGACTGAGATGGAGCTCGGATGAGCCAGTCGTCCAGGTATGGGAAGACAAAGATTCCCAGAGTGCGTAGAAATGCAGCTACTATTGCCATGCATTTGGTAAATACCCTTGGAGCAGAGGCTAGACCGAAGGGAAGTACTCTGTATTGGAAATGTTTTCCCTGGAACAGAAACCGCAGGAATTTTCTGTGGGATGGATGGATGAGTATATGTGTGTAGGCATCCTTGAGATCTAGAGAACAAAGCCAGTCCTGACTCTGTAGGTATGGAAGGAGAGTGCCTAGAGAAAGCATCTTGAATTTCTCCTTGTATAGAAATTTGTTCAATTCTCTGAGATCCAGAATGGGTCTGTACCCCCCTGTTTTCTTGGGAATGAGAAAATAAGGGGAGTAAAAACCTGACCCTTGTTGAGGAAGAGGAACCTCTTCTATTGCCTTTTGGGCGAGAAGAGTGGTCACCTCCTGACCCAACAGGTACAGGAGAGATGGGGGAGAATTGAATTGTCTCACCATGGTATGGGGAGGAAGGCTGGAGAAATGTAGTTTGTAGCCCTCTCTGATGATAGAGAGGGTCCACTGTTCTGATGTGATTTGTTCCCATCTGGGAGCAAAATGAGTTAACCTTCCTGGAATGGTGAGAGGCTCTGGTTGTTGCAGAGCCAGAAAGGTTAAGTTCTCTAGAATCAAGTCAAAAACTCTGAGGGGGTTGGGACTGCTGGACTGTAGCAGCCCCTGTAGACTTTGTTCTGGCCTGTTTAGATTGCTGACGCTTAGGAGCAAAGTGAACTTGGGAAGATTGCTGGCCAGTATTTGTGGAAAATCTGGTCTTTTTATAGAAAGGCTTCTTAAAAGGTTTTTTCTTGGCAGGGGTAGAGGTAGACTTAGAAAGTCTATCTAAAGCAGCATTCTCTGCATCCATTTGAGTGGCTTTGATTTGCCACTCCTTGCCAAACAGATTTTCACCTGTACAGGGCAGATTGCCCAAGCCTTCTTGTACCCAGGGTTCCAAATCAGAGGCCTGGAGTCAAGCAAGTCTGCGAGCAGCTATGGCAATGCCGGAGGCTCTGCTAGCTCCCTCAAAAGAGTCAAAGGCTGCTCTGTTGGAGAACTTTGAAACATCTTGAGTTTGCTTTAGCAAAAGAAGGAACTCCTCCTTTTTATCCTCTGGGATAAAGGGGAGAAAATGACGTATCTTCAGTGCAATCTCTTCCAAAAACATGCCCATATAGAGGCTGTATGAATTGATTCTGGCAATAATCATGCTAGCTTGGAAGATTTTTCTACCAAAAGCATCCAGAGTCCTACATTCTCTTCCTGGAGGGGTAGAAGAGTGCCTTTTGGTACTCTTTATCTTTTTCATAGCAGACTTCACCACAATAGAGTGGTGAGGGAGCTGAGTTTTTTGAAAACCAGGAGAAGGAGGAACCCGATACATGGTGTCCAAACGTCGAGAATGTGGAGATAGGGTGAGAGGAGCCTCCCACAAATCCATCATGTGTTCTTGAAGAATTTCATGTATGGGTAAGGTGGCTGCCTCTTTGGGAACCTTAGAGTATCCTAAAATATCCAATTTTTTTGCTCTAGGTTCCTTTTCAGAGGTTACAGATATGGAGAGTCCTTTAGCTACTTCAATAATGAAGTCTTGAAAGGACAAATCCTCTGGAGTAGACATTCTCCTTTTTGGAGAAGAGGGCTCCTCAGGAAGAGTAAAAGAGACATCAGCAGAATCATCTGAGGTATCAGAATCTTCAGAAGATTCAAAGTACCGCCTATTAGCTTCCAGAGATCGATACGCGTACCAACCGGTATCGACATCGGGCGTACCGGGAACCGGATCGGTATCGAGAAAATCTCCGGAACCGGAGACCGGAACCGGCATACTACTGGAAGTAGATGCTCTGGGTACCGGTATCGGTTGTGGTACCGGAACCGGAGTCGGAACCGATTGTCGCGGTACCGAGGGCGTTGCAGCGTTAATGAAAGCCAGTATGGCCTGCTGCATGGATTGTACCGTAGTACCCATAGACACCACAACTGCCTGGATGTCGGTACCGGTGTTAGCCGGTACCCCAGAGCAGTCTAACAGGTGATCGGTCGAGGCCGTGCCATCGATGTCTACCTGTAACCCCATAGGAGGAGCTTTGGAAGCCGGAGCTTCCCGCCGGGGTTGTTTGGCTGGGGCAGGGTCCTCAGGGTCAAAGCCAAGGGCCTCTCGCTGCTTAGAGGGAGATTTGCCCTTTGAGGACCTGCCTGAAGAATGTTTGGTTACCTGAGATCCATCAGGAGAGGAAGACCTGGAGGATGTTGATGCTGGAGTATCCGCAGAAAACAGCATATGAAACTTGGCTGCTCTGTTCTGTAAGCCCCGTTTGGACATCAGAGAGCAGGATGGACAATCCGGAATGGAATGGTCAGGCCCCAAACATTTAAGACACCATTCATGGGTATCTGTGACTGAAATAGTACTGGTACACTTGGTGCATTTTTTAAAACCAGAGGCTGGTTTCTCCATGAGGGAAAATCTGAGAAGGCCTAGAGGCCTCACAGAATAAACACACCAAGTGAGGAAAAAGTAATTTTTTTTTTTTTTTTAAGAAAAAAATGAAAAAAGACCGGCGGTACCAGTCCGGAATCGGGGAAGGCAGAAACGCGGTTAAAGAAACAAATTAAAATAACAATTTCTTCAGCGGTGACAGGAACACGACCTGCTGGCTCCGCGGAAAAAGAAGAACTGAGGAGAGTTGGTCAGGAAGGCGGGAAGGCAGCGCGCATGCGCTGTGGGAGGCCCCAAAAGCTTCCTTTCTGGGAAGCAGGGGAGCTTTCCCGCGCAGGCTTCGTCGGTTCCGACGTACCCATATGTGAGGACTTATTCCTGCTTGTTCCTGGAGATTGTGTCTTACACTTATATGTACAGTACTGCGTGCATCTTGTAGCGCTATATAAATGATTAGTAGCAGTGGTAGTAATAGCAGCAATAGTAGACTAGATCTTTGCGGGGAGGGGCGCCATACTGATCCACATCCACAGACTGAGAACACTTCCTGGACCTTAACACCAGATTGGACTGTGTTGTTAACAAAGGGGGCTGAATCTGAGAAAAAGGTAAAACCTGAGCCCCTTTCCAAAGAGCCCAGGCATGCTGGAAAATAGATGTGAATTCTGCAGCTGCAAGATCACTGACGGTAGGAATCTGAGATGGGGGAACCAAAAGAGTACTCCCCCTCTGAAGAAGAAGATGGTTCAGGAATTGGTACTGAGGGAGCCAGGGGGGGAATGGGAGGAGCCACCAACACCGTGGGTGCTGCCATGGACAACGGAGAACTTGACTGCGAAGCTCCCTGCACCATCGTAGAGGTTTCCTCAGGGTTGGCTGCACAAACGGTGCATAATCAATCCAACAAAAAGTGTCACTGCTTGCCACAGAAGAGCTAGCAAAGGAGCATGGAGGACATCGTGAAACAGGCCTGAGGCAATACATGAGGCCAGGCGGCAATACGGCGTCTGGCAGGAAACTGGTTGCAAACTCGAGTGTGAAAGGGAATCCGGGAACAATGCACACAGCTGAAAGCCCCGGCCCCTAGAGGCTTCCCCAGCCCCAAACGAGATGTGCACCGCCCAAAACTTCGATATTGCCTCCGATCACCACCGCAGGGCAGGAACCTAGTGTTGAGCAGGAAACAGGCCTCAAACCTGACGTCCTCACAGGAGCTGGGAGCAATGCACAAAAACAGATAGCCCCGGCTCCTGAAGTATTACCCCCACTAAGCTTGCCACACGCAGTCCAAAACACCTCCGATGCAGCCTCCAATAGCCTGGGAGGGGTGTGTGGGTGGAGAGGGGGAGGAAAGAGTGCTTGGGTCAATGAAGCTCTTAAGGAGTCAGCAGCTCACAGCAAACCTCTAACTTTTTTCTTTTTGTTGTTGTTGTTTTTTTTTTTTTTAAATCAAAATAATCGATGATAAAATAAAAGTAAGGAAATAGAAGATCCTAGGCACTCCTCTAGAGAGGACTGCTCATGACCCTGGCACAAAGAAGAACCTCCATGGCCCTCAGGGATAAGAATTCACCCCCCCAAAAAAACAAGGAGAAGGAGGGACGATCCAGAGGAGTCATGCAAATACATTCTGGGGTTCCAAACGACAACTGGCAGGCGCCCCTGAGACAGCTTCCAGGAGCTCCAGGCCTTAGCTTCACAGAAACAGCAACCACCATCTGCTGGAGACATAAAATACTGGAGGATGCCTCTAGATGCATCAGGTTTTATGCCAGTGATGATGTCAGGGCATAGAGAAAAAAAATCAAAAAACTCTCTCTACCATCTGTTGACCGTGGGACATATAACCCACTAGTCTGGACTGGTCTAGCAGAAGATCTGGAAATAGCTTTTACATCACTTCACCTACAGCACAGTCAGGAAACTCGATGGTTAGTTTTGGAAATCATTGAAAGCCTTATTGTTTGAAAGCTACTTCCAGGCTTCCCAGAAAAGCGTGGGAACACGAAGGGGTGTTTGAAGTACTATATCTGCAAGTGTTAGGAGGCGATACTTGTCTGGGGAATTTTTTAAGATACAGTAGAATATCCTAAACACGATACAACCATATCTCCCTTGGTGTTTTATTTACCAAAAGGCAGTCTATCAAATGTTTATAAATATATACATTCATTCATCACTAGCATACGTTTTGATGCCAGCAGGATAAGTTTTGAAGTATGAGAATTTTTCAGAGTGAAACCCATAAAAGGACATCAGAAATATATTCCTCAATGTCAGTGATATTAATTTTGAAAGGAAATATAAGTGAGAAAAGGTAATATCTTTGTCACATGTCCCTTCAGAGCACAAAAGGTTCAAAAGATATCCGACACCTATAAAAATCATTACCCTATTTATTGGACCAGCATAAGTAGTGCCAAAAGGTTGCTGTCCTCCAGTGGGATTTGAACCCCCAACCCTCTGGCCTGAGGCAACTTGCCCCGACCACTAGGCCACTCCTCCCCTCTTAGGGAGGCTTAGGCAGTGGTCGGCTGATGTGGCCTTCAAGGTGCACCTCGCCAAGCTCCCCTTCAAAGGTAAGCTGCTCTTTGGCGAGGACATGGGAGACATCAAGCCCCAGCAACTGCTGGAGGATAAACCTCGATCATTATGCTGCTTGGGACAGCAGTCCTATCCATCATTCTCCTCTCGGCACAGGTTCTGCAACTCCTGGTGCTACTGGACCAGAAGTCACAGCCTTTTTATGGCATCCAAAAAGGGAAAGATGCCAATGCAGGTCCAGCAAAGTTTTCCAGATCTGCCCGCTCCCTCCCACTGACGGGGTAGGGAGCCTTTCTGGGGCTCTGCCACCATTAGGGGGCTGGCTGGCGCTGTATTCCTGGGAGTAGGCTCTGATAACCTCCGACCAATGGGTCCTCAACAGCGTCCGTCACGGTTATGTATTCGATTGCCTGCGTCGCATCCGAGAGGCCTTGATCATTTCACCCTGGGGATTTCCCTGGAAGAGAGCCGCCATACAAGCCACCCTTCAACGTCTCCTCCTCTTGCGTGCCATCTGGTCAGTTCCCCCTTTCGGAGCAAGGTTCCATGTGGTGCCCAAGGAGGACGGGTCATTTTGTCCTATTCTGGATCTCAAGGTGGTCAACCGGGCCCTTTGGGTCCGGTGGTTTCGCATGAAAACGATACAGTCATAAGAACATAAGAACATAAGATATGCCATACTGGGTCAGACCAAGGTCCATCAAGCCCAGTATTCTGTTTCCAACAGTGGCCAATCTAGGTCATATGTACCTAGCAGTTTCCCCAAGAGACACAAGTTCCACAATGCTTGTACTGGGTCAAGCATTGACATCTTCGGTCACTTCTTAATAATGGTTTATGGACCTTTCCTCCAGGAACTTGTCCAAACCTTTTTTAAACCCAGCTACACTAACAGCCTTTACTACATCCTCCGGTAACAAATTCCAGAGTTTGATTACACATTGAGTGAAAAAATATTTTCTTTTATTAGTCTTAAATAGTTTACCCTGTAGCTTTATTGCATGTCCCCTAGTCTTTCTATATTCTGATAAGGTAAACAATCGATCTACGTTTACCCGTTCCACTCCGTTCATTAATTTATAGACTTCTATCATATCTCCCTCAGCCGTCTCTTTTCCAGGTTAAAGAGCCCTAACCTTTTTAGCCTTTCTTCATAGGAGTATCCTTCCATCCCCTTTACCATTTTGGTGGCTCTTCTCTGTACCTTTTCTAAAATCGCTATATTCTTTTTAAGATACGGTGACCAGAATTGCACACAATATTCAAGGTGTGGTCTCACCATGGAACGATATAGAGGCATTATAATATCTTTTGTTTTATTTTCCATTCCTTTCCTTATCATACCTAGCATTCTATTTGCTCTCTTGGCCGCCGCTGCACACTGGGCCGAGGGTTTTTAACATGGTATCCACAATGACGCCTAAATCTTTTTCCTGGGTGGTGGTTCCTAATGTGGAACCTTGCATCGTGTAACCATAGTTTGGGTTGTTCTTCCCTAGGTGCATAACCTTGCACTTGTCCACATTAAATTTCATCTGCCATTTTGATGCCCAGTCTTCCAATTTATCAAGATCCTCTTGCAATTTTTCACAATCCTCTTGGGTTTTAACAACTTTAAATAGTTTTGTGTCATCTGCAAATTTGATAACCTCACTCGTTATTCCACTTTCCAGGTCATTTATGAATATGTCAAAAAGCAGCGAACCCAGCACAGATCCCTGGGGTACACCACTATTCACCTTTCTCCATTGGGAAAATTGGCCATTTAGCCCTACCCTCTGCTTTCTATCTTTTAACCAGTTCCTGATCCACAATAGTACACTGCCTCCTATCCCATGACTCTTTAGTTTTGCCAAAAGTCTCTGATGAGGGACCTTGTCAAAGGCTTTCTGAAAGTCCAGATACACAATATCAACCGACTCACCTTTGTCCACCTGTTTATTCACTCCTTCAAAAAAACATAACAGATTAGTAAGACAAGATCTTCCTTGTCTAAAGCCATGTTGGCTGTCTCCCATTAGGTTGTGACTATCTACATGCTGAGTAATTTTATTCTTTATGATGGTTTCTACCATTTGTCCCGGTACTGACGTCAAGCTCACCGGTGTGTAGTTTCCCGGATCACCCCTGGAACCCTTTTTAAAAATTGGTGTTACATTGGCGATCCTCCAATCAGTTATTCAGGCTGTTCAGAAAGGGGAGTTCCTCACCTCTCTGGACACGGCAGAAAGCGTAGTTACTCACCTGTAACAGGTGTTCTCCAGGGACAGCAGGACCGACGCTGAGGACCCTCACGAGGCCCATGGCTCTCGGGGGTTTCCAGGGCAGGTTTGGGTATCCCTCTGGAGGGAACCTCGGTCTCGGGGCACGGGCCAGCCGTGCTGGTCATGAGTGCCTGCTGGGCAGCTAAGAAGGCAGAAGCGCTGCGCTGTAGTGCCAGCATTTGGGACTCCCACATAGACGTGGGTCCCTGCGATGCTGACACCGGGGTTACCGGATCAGGCGTGGAGGAGGAGAGGGGATCCTCACCGGGACAACCCTCAGGAGACCGGGCGCCATCGCCGGGGGCCTCCATGTCTGTACGAGGTACCTTTCAAGGCCGCTCCTTGTCAGACTCTCGGAAACACCAGGGGGGGCTGAGCAACTGAGCGCTCACACTCGTCTGGAGCCCCCAATGATGACTTTGACTCCATTGCAGGGGACCCCTGATCAAAGTGCCGCCTTGAACGTGGGGCCGAAGTGGGGGATCCTACCAGCGGAGGGACGACAGAGGGTGTCGCTGGGAATTCCGGGGCTACCTTCTGGAAAATGTCATCGGACCTCTGCTTACAACTTAGAAGAGCTTTGGAGGACATTTTCTTGCAAAGAGAGCAGAGCTCCGGTTCATGGTCAGCCCCAAGACAGCAAAGACAGCAGTTACAGGTGTCCATAAGCGACATGTTTTTGGAGCATCTGTCGCATTTTTTTTTAAAACCAGTGGCCAACTGGGGCAAAAAGACATTTGCGGCGAGCGGTTAAGGGATAAAAAGGGTGCGAAGCCCGCAAAAAGGAAAATTTTACACAAAAGGACGTCTCCTCACTCAAGGGAAAAGGAAGAGCAGGGGGAGGACAGGTAGAGAATTGGTGCTACTGGAAAAAAACAGGTCAGAGGCTGAAAATAAAACACTTTTTCTGAGGGACGAGGATGTGCGTCCGAAGGGCTCCGCGGAAAAAGGGAGACTGAGCAAGATGGCGCCTTTGGGTGGGAAGAGAACCACGCATGTGTGGCAGCAATCCTAAAGGCTTTCTTTGAAAGCTGGTGAATTGTTCCCACGGGCTCAGTCGGTGCCGATGTCACCCATAAGTGAGGGCTGACTTCCTGCTTGTTCCTGGAGAAGCGTATTTACACATTCCCATCCGCAAAGATCAACAGTGCTGCTTATGCTTCACTATTCTCAGACAGCACTTTCAGTTTTGTGCTCTGCCGTTCAGTCTGGCTTCAGCTCCATGCACCTTCTCAAAGGTCATGGTGATGGCCGTGGCAGCCTTATGGAAGCAAGGCATTCGAGTCCATCCATATCTGGATGATTGAGAAGGAGCTTGTGCAAATGAGCCAGAGTCCTGCCAGACTGTCTCCCACATGGTGTCCTTCCTGGAGAGCCTCGGCTGGGTAGTCAATCATGCCAAGAGTTGCCTGCGACTATCTTAAGCTGTGGAATTTCTAGGGGCCCATTTCAATACTCTACAGGGCAAAGTTCTTCTGATGCAGGAGCGGTTTTGAAAACTCTCGTCACAGCTTTGAGTGTCTCTCATGCAGAGCAGCCCCCAGGTGTGGGACTATCTGTAGATTCTAGGATCCATGGTGGCCACCATTGATGTCGTCCCGTGGGCCCGAGTGCACATAAGGGACCTTCAACAGAATCTTCTCTCCCGCTGGTCTCTTGTCTCAGAGGACTACGACAGGGGCCTACTGCTCCCCTGGTCGACATGGGGCAGTCTCATTTGGCAGCTCTTGTCAGACCATCTGCTCCGAGGCATCCCCTTGGAGACTCCTCGTAGGATTCTAGTGACCAACAACACCAGCCTCTCCGGTTGGGGGGCTCCTTGCCTGAATCAGACGACTCAGGGTTCCTGGAAGCCACTGGAAGCCAGCTGGAACAGTAACTGCCTGGAGGCCTGGACGGTTTGCCTGACCCTGCTACACTTTCTTCCTTCCCTTCACTCTCAAGTAGTCAAAGTTCTGTCCAACAATGCTACGACAGCATCTTATCTGAACTGTCAAGGCGGAAGGAAGTGTCCAGGGTAGCCAGAGAAATGGGTGGAATGTCATCTTTCAGCGCTTTTGGCGCAGTATATCGCTGGAGTAGATAATGTCCAGGCGGACTTCCTCAGTCATCACTTCCTAGACCCCAGCAAATGGGAGTTCCAGAAGATAGTTTGGGCCTGGAGACAGCCCAAAATGGATCTTATGGCGACAGTGGCATACGTAAAGACGTCCATGTTCTTCAGTCGGTGGAAGGAGCAGGGGTCGCAGCGCCTGGATGTGTTAGTCCAACTGTGGTCTTCAACCCCTCTGTTGTACCCGTTCCCTCCCTGGGCAATGATCGGGAGAGTTCTCCGGCGCATTGAGGCTCACCCCAGCACGGTGATCCTGGTGGTGCCCGACTGGCCTAAGCGGCCATGGTATGCAGACCTCATTCGCCTACTCCAGGAGTCTCTTCTGGCTCTCTGGTCATGCCTGGGTCTCCTATGCCAGGGTCCAATCATGGTGGACGATCCGGCTCTCTACTCGCTTATGGCCTGGCTCTTGAGAGGTGCCGCCTGACTCGTAGGGGCTACTCAAGCAGAGTGGAGGCTACTTTTCTGAAAGAGCAGCGCCCCTCCACCTCCTTGGCGTATATGAGGGTCTAGTGCCTTTTTGAGTCATGGTGCTCATGGCAGCACCTCTCTCCATGGCGGATGCAGATTCTGGAGGTCTTGGCCTTCCTTCAGGAGGAGTTGTATAAGGGCCTGGCCCTCAGCTCCCTCCAGGTCCAGGTCTTAGCTCTAATTTGTTTAAGAGGTCCCATTGCAGAGTGCTCCATTGCATCCTGTGCTGATGTTAGCAGGTTTCTCAAGGGCATGCACATACTTCGCCCTCCAGTCCACCTGGTGGTCCCTCCCTGGGATTTCTTCTTGGCCTTAGTGCCTCATGCGGCCCCCTTTCGAACCCTTCAAGCAGATCACCCCCCGGGACTTGTCCCTCAAGACAGCATTTCTAGTCGCTATTACCTTGGCCAGGAGAGTCTCCAAACTGCAGGCCCTCTCCAGTCAGGATCCCTTTATCTCCTTCTCCACGGAAGGAGTGTCCCTGCAGATGGTTCCATCCTTCCTTCCAAAAGTTCTTATGTCTTTTCATGTAAACCAGACGATCTCTCCCTGCCTTTTCCAAAGAACAATGTAAGGGTCCCAATAAAGGGCTCCGCACCATCAATCTCAGTTGGGTTTTATGGCGCTACCTGAAGGTCACAAATTCCTTTTGGAAGTCTGATCACCTTTTTGTCCAGTTTGTTGGACCTCGCAAGGACCTTGTGGCCTTCAAAGCCACCATTGCCTGCTGGCTCCGCTGGACCATTGTGTCAGCTTACATCCTGCATGGTAAGCCGGTGCCCCCGGGGCTCTAGGAGCACTCCATTCTGTCTCAGATGACATCATGGGTAGAGTGCTCGCAAGTCACTCCCCTCAATATTTCTTGGACGGCCACCTGGTCCTCCTTTTCCATCTTTGTTCGGCACTATTGCCTCAATCTCCAAGCCCGAGATGCAGCGTACTTTGGGGCCAGTGTGGTAGCAATGGCTGTTTCTTCCCACCCTGCAGTGGCATAACTTGGGTACTTCCCACTTGTCTGAACTGGTCTGGAAGGATGAATTGGAAGGAGAAATTTCATTTAATGTTAATTTCCTTTCCTGGAATCCTGCTAGACCAGTCCAGCTCCCACCCATGCTGTATGCCTTTCAGACAGCCTTGTTAGCAGGACCAAGGACCATGATCCTACAGAGCTGTTCATCTGTCGCGCCCCTAATGTAGGGGTTCCTGTATATAGTTTCTGGTTGCATGTGGGCACTTGCGTGCTGGGTTCCCATATCTTGTTTTAGGTTATCTATTGCGTTGCTTTTCTAGAATATACTGAAGGCGACCCCTAAGGGTACAGCCATATATCTACCAAGCTTCTGGTATCTTTTTCTGTCTCCAACATCTGCTGGCAGGGGGACTTAACACACTTGTCTGGACTGGTCTAGCAGGATGAATTGTAATGGGGCATGAGAGCAGGCAATTCTTCCCTCCAAAAGACGCGCTCCATGTTTGAATTCTCTCCGGCCGGGAAATCCTCAGCCTCAGGATCCTCAGGGGTCACCCCAGTCAGCGAGCCCAAGGTGTCCTCTAAGGGGTCCTCTTAAGTATTGGAAAGGATCCCTTGAGGGTCCTCCCAGGGCTCCATGTCCAAGCATGGGAGCTTGGCAGGCAGCTCACCAATGACTCCCGAGCTGGGGAGTGTAGGCAGATCCTCCAGTCTCAACTTGTGCTTCTGCATTGCTCCTGCGCCAGGCCCAGCTGACCCCTGCTGCAGGCAACAGGCCCGATGCAGGAGTAAGATAAATTCTGGGGAAAAGGGCTCAGGAGAAGCAGGCTCATCCTTTTCCCCTGACTCTACACCGTCCAGTGGGCTCAGAGCCCACAAGAACATTGCATCCTGCCTGCCTACCATTTCCCACTAACTAGTTGAACCCAAAATAGCCTCCATTCCCACCAAAATCAAGGATGGAGAGTCCACTCTGGAGGTCTGCCCTGAACTTGGCTTTCCACCAGCTGCCTCCTCTGCAGCCATCTCCCTCTCTGACAGTGCCTCCTCAGCTGTGTGAGTCTCCCTCTTGCATGCCCGACAAATTCCTGCTGCAGAGAGGTTGGAACAGCGTGCACTACATGCAGCACACAGCTCCTTACCCGCAGGCATCAAACGCGGTTTCTCACTGTCTGACCTGCCATGCCCGGACCGCCACTCGCCAACAAATCTGGGTGTCCTATGCCAAAAGCACCGCTGTGCATTTGAGCAAGTAGGCCCAAGTGCCCTGACATGTGGCCACCCTCTCCTCTACAGGGAGGCAGAACCCTGCAGCACCCTGGCTGACACCCGTTAAAGGAACCCACGGCCAAGAGCACAATTACAATGAACAATAGCCTTCCCAGACAATGCAGGATCGTGGTAAAATCAGGGGGGAAGTGACCGTGCACCCCGCGGTGTATCCCCCAAAGAAGGACCAGACAGACCAGAAGGACCAGACAGACTCAACGGCCCCAGCCCTTCAGGTTGCTTGCCCCCGATTACCCTGGACAGCTCTCAGCACTGCCGAAATCGGACCACTCACTTAAGGATTCAGTCCAAGTAGGAGACTTACAGTCTGCCTGTTCCTGTCTTGCTGTCTCCTAAGAAAACCTCATTTGATAGAAACAGCTCCAACTTCTCACCTCATCACAATATTTATCAATTAGCAAACCCAAAGGAGAGAGAAAGCAAACCTCAAAAAATCATATGTAGAGCTAATTACCCACAACGGAGTCAAGCATCTGCCAGACTTAACACATCAATGGTCTGCTAAAATATCTCTCCCCTTATTTATACATTGTACACCCCTCTTAATAACCCTGTATACAACAAATGTTTCTTATATGGCAAAAGCCGCTATAAACATAAAATCAACACATATACAGGTACGGGAGTATACTTAAACATTATACACCAAGGCACCCAGTACTCTAACAATGAATCAGAGGTCAAAGAGAGACCCCGACGCCCGCCTGGACGTCCCTTCAGCGTTTTGCCTTCGCTGCTTCAGGGGGAATCAAACTAAAAAATAAAACATAAAAACACTGCTATAATATACGAGCCGTGATTGTCACAAGTCCCTCCTAACTCCCATACTGAAAACCAATTTATCTCACCCAACCGATACTCAAAACGGAATAGACTATTTCACCACGTAAATATCTTCTCAAACGGTCACTCGCTCCTCAGCACTTCCTCTGATCCAATCACACAGCTCAAAGCCAAAAAGCAATGGGCTGACTTAAATAGGAGAAAACTCCTACCTATTTCCTGCTGGCAAACTGACGCTAGTGCAAACACACTAAGTCATATACACGCCTTCCAATCAATTCCCGAGTTCAACCCCTCGGGAATGACTGTTCCCAACGAGAAAGAACATAAGATATGCCATACTGGGTCAGACCAAGGTTCATCAAGCCCAGTATCCTGTTTCCAACAGTGGCCAATTTAGGTCATACTTACCTAGCAGTATCGCCAAAAGACACAGGTTCCACAATGCTTGCATTGGGTCAAGCATTGATATCCTGGGTCCCTTTTTAATAATGGTTTATGGACCTTTCCTCCAGGAACTTGTCCAAACCTTTTTTAAACCCAGCTACACTAACAGCTCTTACTACATCCTCCGGTAACAAATTCCAGAGTTTGATTACACGTTGAGTGAAAAAATATTTTCTCTTATTTGTCTTAAATAGTTTACCCTGTAGCTTCATTGCATGTCCCCTAGTCTTTCTATATTCTGATAGCGTAAACAATCAATCTACGTTTACCCGTTCCACTCCATTCATTAATTTAAAGACCTCTACCATATTTCCCCTCAGCCGTCTCTTTTATAGGTTGAAGAGCCCTCACCTTTGTAGCCTTTCTTCATAGGGGTATCCTTCCATCCCCTTTACCATTTTGATGACTCTTCTCTGTACCTTTTCTAATAACACTATATCCTTTTTAAGATACGGCGACGAGAATTGCACACAATATTCAAGGTACGGTCTCACCATGGAACGATATAGAGGCATTATAATATCTTTTGTTTTATTCTCCATTCCTTTCCTTATGATACCTAGCATTCTATTTGCTCCCTTGGCCACCGCCGCACACTGGGCGGAGGGTTTTAACATGTTATCCACGATGACTCCTAAATCTTTTTCCTAGGTGGTGGTTCCCAATGTGGAACCTTGCATTGTGTAACCATAGTGTGGGTTGTTCTTTCCTAGCTGCATAACTTTGCACTTGTCCACATTAAATTTAATCTGCCATTTGGATGCCCAGTCTTCCAATTTATCCAGATCCTCCTGCAGTTTTCCACAGTCCTCTTGGGGAGTAAATCCAACATTGCTCCCTGTACGTAAGATGCTGCTCCTGCGTCATATCCCGAAAGCCCGAATTCACGCGCTCTATACAAAAACATAACAGATCACTAAAACTATGTGTATTCTGCAAGCAATGCTCAACCATAGGAGCCTCCCGCCTTTTACATCTTAATCTGCTTTTATGTTCTCCTAATCTGATCTTTAACGGACAGATCGTCTTTCCCACATATAACAATTGGCAGGGACAAAAAATCCCATATACAACAAAGTCAGAATCACAAGAAGTGAAAGATCTTAAACAATACTCCTGGCTTTTATATGAAAACCGATCCGTTTCCCAAATCACCACACAAATTTCACACAAATGTCCACATTTAACCTGCCCAGTCCGTCGCTCCTCTATCATCTTGAGGATCCAACGAATTTGCACAAACATTCAAATGTGTTGGGCACTGTCCCAGGGTTAGAAGAGTACAGCCCTCATTGTGTTTGGCTGAGAAATCTCAATTTGAAGGAGATATTAAGTCCCTCTCGGTTGCGTCCTATCAGGATGATAGAGGAACGACAATCTTGGACAAAGTTGGAGCTGTTTCTATCAAATGAAGTATCATATTTAAGCTTTGAGAAAGATCACAAATAGTGTTCCTAGGAAAACCTGTCTTTATTATTTTATTTAGTTTTTTCTCTGCACTGTCGTCTCCTCTGTTTGGTAGATTAGTACTGGTCTCTCAATTAGCATCAAGGCTAGCTAACTCCATGAACAGGGACCAATCCAGCCCAACCCTGGGCCTGATCTCCCCACCAGCTGCTGGAGACGGAGTTACTCACGTTGGTGGGTGGTGCAGGTGGTATATCTGGTCTGACACCACCAAAGTTTGGGCATGCTCAATCTCCAGATGCTGGGGGGGGGGGGGGGGAGTGACAACCTGCTTGTCAGGGCTGGACTAGAGGGATGATAATAATTTTTCATTCAATGCATAATCCCTTATCTTCACTTTGTTTTAAATGTACTATTTAGGGGCTAGGTACTAATGCGCATTAAGGGAATAATGCATGATTTTTGCCTCTTAATGCACATTAAAGGGCAAAACTGTGTTATTTTACCCTAATGCACATAACTTTACCACAATGCATGTTGCTTAATATGATGCAAAGCATACAAAATGCATGCAGAATACCTTCTTATATGCAAATAGAATAAAGTAGTTTGCACTGAATTGCTCAAGCTATATTATTTTTGGAAAAATAATGCCAGCTCAAAGCTGCATTCTTTTATGTCCGAGAGTATCAGGACACTAACACGCTGCCTAATACTCCTAGGCACCTTCTTAAAGGGGCTGGTGGCTTCAAAAAAACAAGTGGAGTTTGGGAGTCCCCCTCTCCCCCCAGAAGATACCCCTCCTCCTTCATACAGATCCCCCCAATGAAGCCACATTCCAAGCCCCCACAATCTCCCTGGATTCAATCTCAGCACCCTGGATTCCTGGACTGTGATTGTGTTTTTGAATATATGGATGTGTGGGCCCCTTTAATGAAAGCTCCCCAGGAGAAGAATTTACACAACATAAATTGCGATAAAATTCACAAGCTATTTATTTACCGGGGAAGTCACTAACCTGCGGTACTGAGTTACTCACATGGTAAACTAAACTGCAATAAAATACAAATTTTACCGCAGGTTAATAATTTTCTCCTTTACTAACTTTATGGCTTGTACACTATGAAAGAGTGAAAAAACAATGTGTTTACCCATTCCACTCCACTCAGATATAATAGAAGTCTATAACATCCTATTTTCAATTGTCTCTCCTCCAAGCTGAAGCATTCAAAACCTCATTAACCTTCCATTGAAGGGAAGTTGTTCTACCTTCATTATCATTTTGGATGCCCTTCTCTACACCTTTCCCATTTCCACTCTCTCTCTAGATGCAGCAGAGACATGATGTAAATGAAGCTTAGACACTACAAAAGGCCCCTTCCTCAGATGTCACTGCAGGGCTTGATGTTGCAAAAGGATGCACAATCTGGCAAGCTAGATTGGTTTTACATACTTATTTGCCATCATATTCTAAGTTCCTATGCAAATATAATAAAAACAAAGCCTCCTTACCAGACAGATGCTGTATAGGATAAACAGCCTGTTCCCAACAAGTTTCTTCTTTGGGGCCTGTTGACAGGGAATGCTCATCATCCAGATGTAGAACAAACCAGGCCACAATGGCATCCAGGACCCCTTCTGTTGTGACAGGGATAGTAATCCTGCATGGCTTTTTTGTGGCAAGCTTTTCTAGTTCCTGATAAAATAGGCAGTTTAAATAGAACAATCAGGGCAGAATGTAAAAACTATTATTTTTAGTTAACTGAATGGAAAAAAAGACACTGGCAGGATGGGCAGATCTAGGTACAGTAAAAGATTCTGGGCTGCTTCTAATATACTTTGTAGCCAAATAAGTTTGCTGGGCTAGATTTAGATGTGCTGAAGAGGAGTTGTGGTTTCAAGGTGCTTCCGCTAGTAACATCCCATGCGACTCCCTGTGGTGAATATGTATCTAATGATTTGATGGTAGCAAAACAGTGTGACAAGACTATGGTGATAACCAGAGGGATCCTAGGGAGGCACAGGGAGAGGTTTTACCAGTATAAAAAAAAAACATGCCATGGTCCCTATGTACAGAACATTGGTGAGACCTCATCTTGAATAATTTGTCCAAATTGGAAAATGAGATGCCCAACAAGGATATGCAAAGAACAACTACTAAAATGATGTACTGCAGTATGAGAGAAGACATAAGAACATAAATACGTATGCTCTAGAAAGAACAAGAATACTTAATACTTATAGGCATTTCTAAACAAAACATCAAAAGGATCCAACTTGCGCAAAATGCAACAGCTAGAATTATATTAAAGATAAACTCACTCCAACACATTACACCGATACTAGCATCCCTTCACTGGTTACCAATACAAAGCAGGATAACATACAAAACAATAATAACTACATTCAAAGCTCTAAATGACATGGCCCCGAAGACACTCTGTAACCTAATAAGCAAAGAACCACCTAAGCCCACTCATAGAAAAGGACAATCAAATAAACTTAAAATGCCGAAAGAATATATAAGAACTCACAAATTAACAAATAATAGAGCCTTTTCCCACATAGCCCCAACAACCTGGAACTCATTACCAGAGGACCTACGATCAATAACAGAGATAACGGAATTTAGAAAAAAATTGAAAACATACTTATTCACTAAACACTATAATACCATAGAAAATCTTCCACCCAACTTAGATAAAGGCTAAACATAAACCTACCCAAAAGCAAGCTTATACTCCCTACTACAAACAATACATACAAAACTTGAATGTATAATTCACCCCATTCTTATGCATTGAAACCCTACTTGTATATAGTTACAACTGTCATAATCTGCCATGTTATAGGGACAGTACTTTTGTTTTAACTGTTATACAATCTGTGTTAGTTGAATTACTGAAGTATTCTGCTTAGTTTTTAAACCCTTTGTTGTACAAGTTAAGATGTTCTATGTAAAAAGTTATTATTGTTCTATGTAAAACAAGCTCTGCATTGTTGACTGTTGTTGATTGTACACCGCAACTGATCGCTGGAAGATGCGGTATATAAATAAGTGTTAAATAAATAAAATAAATTAAAGAAAGAAAGAGAAAGGATTTGATAAAGGCATTCAAATACCTCAAAGGCGTTCACATATCCGAGTTACATAGGGAACCTGAGAGGCTGGATGTTGCTGGCTATTTAGATTATTACAGAGCCCTGCTTTAGGCATGGGAAAGGTAGGGTTCCACAGGGAACTAAGTGGGGAACTTGTACGCTCTTCTACCCAAGATAATGGAGTACAAAAGAGGAATACAAAAAAGACTGTCCTAGATAAAGAGAAATCTTGCAGGTGATCATACTCTGTGGTTGACAGCTAAGCGGTATACTTAGCAGTGTGGACAGAATAACTGGGCAGAATGGGATGGGCTAGATGATCAGAATTTACTATGCTACTGTATAATATCAAATGAAATAAATGAAATGAAATATTGCAGAAGCAAACAAGCATTTTTGATGAAAGCTCTAGAAGGCGGCATGGGACAAGCACAGAGGATCCCTATATAGGAAAAGGAGCATTCCTGCTCAAAGCAAAAATTTAAATAACTGACAATTCAAAAAAGCAAAGCAGGGATAGATAACAATGGAGCAGCAGTACAATCCAAGTAAAAAAAAGCATAACAGCAGGCATAATTGGTATAGAATGGCAGTTAAAATCCAAAGCAAAACGCACAGGGCGGGGGTAACCTGCACCGAGAAGCAGCTACAATCCTAAACACCTTCCTGGGCAGACTAGATGGGTTATGCTAGTCTTTATCTGCTGTCATTTACTATGTTACTATGTAAGGGTTCATGATATGAAATATTCAAAAGGAAGTAGATTTGGTAATAACATACAGAAAGGATGGTGGCTAAATGGAACAGTCTCTCAGTGGAAGTGGGAGATGCCAACGTAATGCAAGCATTCAAGAAAGCATGGAATGAGCACAGAGTATCCTTGGATGTCAGGCTAGTGCTCCAAACCAGGTATGCTCTGTGGTACTGGTGAAAAAGTGAGCAGACTAGATGAGCTTTGCAGTCTTTATCTGCTATTGGTTTCTATGTTCCTATATTTGGAAGCAGGACCCATCTCCATCAGTTCTTCCTTTTACATGTTTGACATGACACTGGGACATGGGAATCTGGCTAATGCGGCAACATCACCAAAGTATAGCTCTGGCTCATAGCTGACAAGAACTAGAGCTACAAGCAAAGGTGGGTACTAAAGGGAAAGGGAACCTACATTTTCTGTGCAGACCATAATTTTCAAAAGACGCAAAACGCTGGCAAAAAAAAAAAAAGCATTCCTAAAGCAAGGCAGAAAAAATGTGCTATCACAAGGAAGGAGCTAAAGCGAGGAAGTGAACTGGACTTGTGAAATCTTGCTGCCTGCCACTAAATGACGCAGCAAATAATGTTCCCATTAGTAATAACGCAACACCAAATCATAATGTTAAGGTTTGCATCATGTAAGCAAGGGCAAATACTTTAAAGAAACAATATATGTTTTGTGCTGTGGGTATTTTTTTCTCTAAATAAATTTTACAACATCCATAATTCTTGGGTACTATGCTTACCTGAGGATTATTGAAATTTATCTTCAAAGCCTGGAAAGGTTCACTTAGAACTGTGTAACCCCCAGGAATTCTACTCATTTTCTCTGTGGAATAAGGCTCTGCAGAGTCATCAAACTGGACATCAGAATGCACTGGACTCTGGAATTCCACTGTTCCCACCAGTTGTACGCCAGCAACCTCCTCAACATTAACTCTAGGAGGGAAACAACCAGAAACAGAATTAATAAAACAAAGAACACGCTTTTGCTCACCTATACTAAAATATATAGTATGCACAAACATTAAAATACAAGGACAATTCTTTTCCAACAACCGAAAAATGAAGCTAACAGAGTAGAAGAGGACTTCTGTTGATGTCACGCAGCAAGAGCTCTGCCCAAGCTGTGCAATTTCCCCTTGATATGAGCGCAAAATTTAAGTTAGCTGACGATTCCCTCCATGAAGAGTGGGACCACAGAACTCAAACTCTGGAGCTAAAGTTTGACAGTGCAGGAGAGTGGATTTAAGCTTCTTTTTAAGTGGGTGCCTGAAGGGCTTGTACAGCAAAGTTAAGATGGTGGTCATGGTGGCAGAATTGCAGCACATGAAGAGCGAGGAGGTGAGGACCAAGTTGGAGACAGGGGCCTTTAACCTGCTATTACAAACTAAGATCTGAGATTGGTTTGCAGATTTGAAAAATGATATTGCCAATTTCTGACAGAATTTCAAAGTAAGCTGGAGGACCTGAAACAGAGGTATTTGACAGTGGGCATAGAGTGGAAGCAGGAGAAGTATAAATGGAAGAAGGTGACATTTTACTTACCAGTTAATGTCCTTTCCTTGATTCCTGCTAGACCAGTCCAGACAAGTGGGTTGTGTACCCCTACCAGCAAACTGGTGGAGACAAAGAACCAATGAAAAGCCCAGGTTTAAATGACATCACTCCTATGCCTATATTCACCTCAGTCACCAGAGGTCTCTTCAGTATTTGTCCCAAAGCATGTGGAAAAACATGGCAAGCCTCACACAATCTCAATTGTGGGCAACAATGAGTAATCAAAAGTAGAGAACTATATAAAGGAAAGCATAAACAGAAAGCTATCAGTAGAAGATGAAGCTGCAGAACCAAGTATAAAAATCATAGCGTACCCAAGGGTACCACAGCAGAAGAACAGAGCAATAAAGTTTCAGGAGGCGGGCCCTGGACTGGTCTAGCAGGACTTAATGAAAGGATATTAACTGGTTAAGTAAAATGTCAACTTTCATATCATCCTTCTAGACCAGTCCAGACAAGTGAGCTATACCAAAACTATGCCTCCATTGGGCAAGAAGAAGATATAGCAACTTGCAAAAACCTAGAGCCAAAGACTGTCTGCCTGCGCTTGGACATCCAAAGCAGAAATGCTTGACAACAGTGGAAAGTGATGCCTATGATGCTGCCCGACATATATCTGCAGGGGCTACAGAGCTCCGCTTCGCCCATGAAGATGCCTACTTTCAAATAGAATGGGTGTGCAAGCCCTCGGGAACCGGCCAGTTCTGGGGAGGTTGCTGATGTCAGCATCTAAGATGGCCACTTGAGCTTTTGCTCTGGCGGGCCCTGGAGTAAAAGCAGCTTATAAGGCACACCCAACCTTCTCACCTGGGTGGAAAACAGTCTCGGAGGGAGAACAGGATGACATCTAAGGCAAAAAAGATGGATTTAAAAGATTTTGATTTCTCTGCGGTGGCGAGCTCCCACACACCGTGAAAACAGCACAAGAAAATAGTGGCAGCAGGACCGAAAGAAGTGGGATACGCTGGAGTGTGAACAAGCAGATGGGGGAGTGATGAGTTCTTTCCCCTGCAGAACTATCGGCGGCTGAGCCCTCCTCTGATAAAGTCTTTCATGCAGAGGTATGGGCATGGTTTAAAGACCTAAAAAGCCAACATCTCTCAGGTCAGGGAAGATGATGTGGCTGGAATTGATAGCTTGGCTCAGAGCTCAATGATCTGGGAGAATAGAGGAGGTGGAAGGGCGATTAGAGGAGTACATAGAAGCAGTGGGTGCCCTAGAGATTAAAATATCTGAGCTGGAGAGACGAAAGGAGATGGAAGAGAAACTGGAGGACCTAGAAAATAGGTCCAGGAGAAATAATTTAAGATTTCATGGCATACCAGAGACTGCAGTTTATGTTGATTGCAAGGCCATGGTTCAAGTCATCTCGCAGGCGTTATTGCAGGACTTGATATAGCTGATCGGGACTTTCGCATTGATCGGGCTCACAGGGCAGCAAGAGCAGTGGGTCAGAATAACAACCCCCCACATGATATCACTGCTTGCATCCATGATTTTGGAGTTAAGGAACAGGTGGTTGCCCGGGCACACTCCATGGACCTTTTCACATGGGAGTCTTGCAAGGTAGAAATGTATGTAGATCTAGCCAAGATGATGTTGTTGAAGAAGCGTCAGAAGAAGTATGTGCTTCTGAAGCTCCAAGCTGAAGGAGTGAGATATGGCTGGATATTTCTATTTGGGCTTGTATTTATGCTCAAGGGCCAACTGATGAGAGTGAGATCACGGGAGAAAGCAGTGCAATCCTACTGGATGCTTGTCTGACAGGGTTGAACTTGGGCCCCAGACCTGAAGTGGGGGTGTGTAAAGATCTTCTAAGGTGGCATCAAGTCCCTCATGAGTGCCGATGGCTGCAGCGCCAGTCAGGTGATGCAGACCTGCAGAGAGAACTGGAGGTGTAGACATGAAGATGTGTACCTGCTCTGTGGCTCTTACACATGACCACTGTGTGTAAGACAGAAGGATTTTAGGTTCAAGATCAGCCTGTGGATCAAGAATGATATGTCCAGGTATGTTAAATTTATCCTACATTACCATATTTGGGCTGCAGCAATCCAAGGGAGCAATATAATATAGGGTGTGAAGTATTTTGTCCACTAAAGAAGAGCGGGACCTAGGCATGGTTGTGTCTGATGATCTTAAAGTAGCTAAACAGGTAGAAAAGGATGGAACACGCGGAGAAACCATCCCTGCCTCCCTTCCAAAAGTCCCATGCCTGCTTGAAAATGGCTGCAAATTCTGAGGCGTCCACATTGCCGAGCTGAGTCATGCAACCAATTGCGTCTCCCCTTGCAGGATAAGAGCCGGCAAAGAAGAATCATCCCACTGAAGAACTGGCAGCAAAGGCTCCAACCCTGCCAAGTCAGGAACCGGCTATGGAGGCAAGGCTGTGCATGGTAGAGAATCAGCCAGTGTAGAGTCACCCCCTGCCAAAGGCTCTGCCTGCCGAAGCCATGAGCCCTCCCCTGATGACTGACCCGGTCGACTGTGCATGCTGCATACAACTGCTGCATGAGGACTCGCTTGCGCTTGCCACATGCAAGGCAGTGGGGGACCTTGCTTGTCATGGCGGGAATGGCACACAAGCTCATCCATGCACACGACTAATCCCAACTGAAAAATGGGAGGAAGCAGCCGCAGACAACATCCTCAGGCTGTATCTTACCTGAAGTTGGGAAGTAATACGCTGCTACTCACAGTTCTTGCCAGTCCAAAACAGCGCAGCATCGCAGCTCCACAACACACACCAGCCTCAAGCCCTCGGGGGAGTGTGGGGGGGAATGTGGCGGCGAGTAACACGGGCTGCCCTGAAGCCTTTCCACTGTCTGATGTGGAAGGCTGCAATCCTTTTTTGCTCGTCCTGCTCCTTTTTTTTTTTTTTTTTTTTTAAATTTGAAGACAAGAAATGTGACAAAAGGACAGGCAGCCCGATGGAGCCTCCACAAGGCAACTAACTGACCCTCATGGTCAGAGGTTGCCACCCCCAGAAGCACAGGATATCCTGTTTCCCATCAGCATTGCGAGCTCAGCTTTAACAGAACCACGGGGAAGGGAAACACTCTCCATTCGCGCAGCTCTGCTAAACTGAGCCGCGGAGGGGAAACGCTGGGCTCTTCCAGGGAGGCGGGGGGGGCCCACGGGGCAGTTCATTCTGCTGCCGCCACTGCAGCAGCAGCAGCAGCAGCTTCCGAAGACAAATTTGTTTGTTTGTTTTTTTTATTTTGAAGGCCGAGTGAAGCGGTCTTTTTGGGGCAATTTTAGCCGCCCCCAAAATGTTGCTGCCTGAGGCTACCGCCTCACTCGGCCTCATTATAGAGCCGCCCCTGGACATAACTTTCAAGAAACTAACAACTATCTAACCAGCATTTCTGCGAGCACAACTCACCTGTGATGTCTGCGCATCTCAGGGCATTCCACTGCCATCCCAAAAACAACTGCGCCAGCAGGTATAACTCGGCCAAAACCTTCAGTATCAACATATTGGCCTTTGGGCTGAAGAATAAAGGAAATGGAAAGTTAAAACAAGCTAAAACCATAGTGCACTTGTATCCAGGATGGTTTTCATTTGTCCCTATTTCAGAATCTGAATCATGGTATGAGACTTTCAAACTACACTTGAGGACAGTCAGCAAGACCTACCATATTCTACAGGACTCTCAATTCTATTTTAATTTTCTAACAGGTCAAGGAGGCATCCCTTACTGGCAGCCAGTAAAAGGCACCACGAGGTCAATATTCAAAAGCATTTATCTGGATACCAGCACTAGCTACCCAGAAAAATGTTTCCGAGACCAATATTCAACAGCACTATCAGGATAAAGCTGCTGAATCCCATTACAGACAGTCTCGGCACTATCCAGATACCACCAGGTGGGCCTGGGGCAGAGCCAGGGCATTGAAAAGTATTATCCGGATAGCAGTGATTTTCAGCCGCTATCTGCATAAGTTATCCAGATAACTTAGGACTGTTGAAAGGCTCTTTTAAGTGTCGGCAATTATCTAGATACTGGCCACACAATCCCACTATTCGATGGCACTCACTATCTGGATAATGCTGCTGAATAAGCGTAGTTACTCACCTGTAACAGGTGATCTCCGGGAACAGCAGGAATTTAGTCTTCACATATGGGTATCGTCGGTACAGACTGAGCCCGCGCGGGAACGCTCCCCAGCGCCCAATAGGAAAGCTTTTGGGAACATCCCACAGTGCATGCGTGCTGCCTTCCCGCCTCTGTACTTCTCTCCCTTCAGTTGAGTTTATAGCTGAGACCAAAGGAGAGAAGTAGAGAAAGAGAGAGATAGAGACAACTCCTAGGGGAGGTGGGTGGGTTGTGAAGACTAAATTCCTACTGTTCCCGGAGATCACCTGTTACAGGTGAGTAACTACGCTATCTCCAGGAACAAGCAGGAATGTAGTCTTCACATATGGGGACTCCCCAGCTGAAAGATGCCAAGGGGTGACCCCAGCTGGCTGCGAACCCAGGTGAGATGGGTCATGCTTCCTCCCATGGACCTTAGGCATCCAAACTGTGGATGGTGGGTAGGAGTTGTATTAAGTATGGAAGAGATGTTGGAGAACAGCCTGGCCAAACAAGGCATCCCGACTGGAGTCCTTATCTAAGCAATAGTGGGCTGTGAAGGTGTGTACCAAAGCCCAAGTGGCTGCTTTGCAGATGTCATCAATAGAGACAGAATGAAGGTTAGCCATTGAGGCTGCCATTGCTCTCACATTGTGAGCCATGACATGGCCTTCGAGAGAAAGTCCCTTACTCTGATATGTATAGGATATGCAATCTGCAATCCAATTTGACAGAGTTCTTTTAGAAACTGGAAGTCCCAAATGACTATAGTCAAAAGCCACAAAAAGCTGAGAAGATCTTCTATGTGGCTTAGTTCTTTGGAGATAAAAGGCTAAGGCTCTTTTACAATCCAGTGTGTGAAAATTCCTTTCCGCAATGGAGGCATGAGGCCTAGGGAAGAATACAGGAAGATAAACAGACTGGTTTAAATGAAAAGGCGAAACCACCTTTGGAAGAAAGTGAAGTTGAGTCCTGAGGACTACTTTATCATGGTGAAACCTTGTATAAGGAGGGTCAGCTACTAACGCCTGTAGTTCACTAATGCGTCTTGCAAAAGTGATGGCAATTAGAAAAATGACTTTCCATGAAAGAAACTTTAGGTCTGAAGTAGCTAAAGGTTCAAAGGGTGGTTTCATAAGCCGACCAAGAAAAAAATTTAGATCCCATGCCACCGGTGGTGGTTTAATGGGAGGTTTTGTTAAAAGTAGGCCTCTCATAAATCTTGATATAAGTGGATGAGAGGAAATAGGTTGTCCATCGAAAGGTTTATGAAAAGCAGCAATAGTACTAAGATGGACCCTGACTGAATTGGTCTTCAGACCAGAAGTTGATAATTGTAGAAGATACTCTAGTAGCAACTCTACAGGAGTGGAGGAGTAGCCTAGTGGTTAGAACACTGGCTTGGTAACCAAGCAACCAGGGTTTGATTCCCACTAGCACTCCTTGTGGCCTTGGGCAAGTCACTTAACCCTCCATTGCCTCGGAAGAAAGGCCTGGCAATCTACTTCCGGTGACACTGCCAAGAAAACCCAGGAGCTTCTGGGTCGTCAGGAGTCAGGAGTGACTCGAAGGCACACATTGCATTTTTTACTGTAGTAGCAACTCTACAGGTACTAAAAGGGGGTCAAGTCCCCTTTGTGAACACCAGATAGAGAACCTTTTCCACTTAAAAGCGTAGGAACGTCTTGTGGAAGGTTTTCTGGAAGCCAGGAGGATATCCTTTACTTGTTGAGAAAGGTTAATATCCTGGAATTCTAGGCTTTCAGTAACCAGGCCCTGAGATGTAGGGACTGGGGATTGGGATGCAGTAAGGATCCATCCTCCTGCGACAGGAGATCTGGAGCATTCCCCAACTCCAGAGGAGTGGTTTGAGAGAGACGCAGAAGAAGAGGATACCACGTTTGCCATGACCAGCGTGGAGCTATGAGTATCATACGACCTCTGTCTCTCTGAAGTTTGAATAAAGTCTTGGGAATGAGGGGAATGGGTGGGAAGGCAGAGAGGAAGTCCTGTCCCCAGTGGAGTAGGAAAGCATCTCTTGCCTGACAGTTTTGAGCTGGAATTCTGGAACGGAAAGCGTAGTTACTCACCTGTAACAGGTGTTCTCCAGGAGCAGCAGGAATCAGTCCTCACATATGGGTGACGTCGGCGCCGACGGAGCCCTCGCGGAGCAATTTTCCCCAGCTTTCAAAGAAAGCCTTTGGGAATTGCAGCGCGCATGCGCGGTCCTCTTCCCGCCCAAGGGTGCCATCTTGCTCAGTCAGATGACATAGCAAAAAGACAGCAAAAATTAGCAAAAACGAAAGCATAAAACTGCAACTCCAAGGGGAGGAGGGAGGGTTGTGAGGACTGATTCCTGCTGCTCCTGAAGAACACCTGTTACAGGTGAGTAACTACGCTTTCTCCAGGACCAAGCAGGAAGTCAGTCCTCACATATGGGACTCCCAAGCTTAAGGCTACCGGAGACCCTAAGCTCAAAAATGAGCTCCCTCTAGCTCAGCAGCACAGAAGGAAGGAATCTTCTCTGAATACGTCTCCAACCGGTAGCCCAACATCCGGGATGGAGGGTAGGAGTTGCCTATACCTCGAAGAGGTTACGGAGGACTGCCTGTCCGAAAGCACTGTCCCTGCGGGACTCCCTCTCCAGACAGTAATGGGCTGCAAAGGTCTGGCTTGAAGACCAAGAAGCGGCCCGGCAGATGTCTGCCAGTGGAACAGAGCGGAGGTAAGCCACTGACGTAGCCTTCGCCCAAACACGATGAGCGGTGACTCTACCTTCCAGCACGAGGCCCGCAGCCTCGTAAGCCCAAGCGATGCAGTCCGCAATCCAGATGGACAGAGTACGCTTGGAGACAGGGAGCCCCAACTTCGGTGCTCCCGCGTACGGTCCAGGTAGAAGTTCAGCGCCCTTCTACAGTCCAGGGTATGCAGGACCATTTCAGCTTGGCTGGAGTGTGGCCTGGGAAAGTAGGTCGGAAGTACCACCTCCTGGTTGATGTGAAAAGGGGAAACCACTTTAGGAAGGAACTTAGGGTGAGTCCGTAGGACTACCCGGTTCTTGTAGAACCTAGTGTAAGGAGGATCAGATACCAGGGCCTAAAGCTCACTAACGCGTCTAGCAGAAGTGAGGGCCACCAAGAACAAGGTTTTCCAGGAAAGAAAACGAAGAGGACAGGTAGCCATAGGCTCAAAAGGCAGACAGGTAAGCTGCTGTAAAACCACATTGAGATCCCAGTTCGGGGCTGGCGGGCGCAAAGGTGGTTTAAGGAGAAGGAGGCCTCTGAGAAAACGAGCCACCAGAGGGTGGCTGGAAAGAGGTCTACCATCCACCGGCACATGATGCGCAGAAAGAGCACTGAGGTGGACCTTGACCGAGTTGGACTTAAGGCCAAGATTGGAAAGAGAAAGCAAGTACTGCAAGACCACTGATGCCGAACAGGAGAAGGGGTCTTGAGACTGCTGAGTACACCAGACGGAGAACCGACGCCACTTAAGAGCGTAGGACTTCCGGGTGGAAGGCCTCCTGGAGGCCAAGATGACCTCTTCCACATCTGGAGGCAGGCGGAGGGGAGCAAGGACTACCCTTTCAGCAGCCAGGCCATCAGATGAAGGGACCGGAGGTTGGGGTGCAGGAGAGTCCCCTGATCCTGTGACAGGAGGTCGGGCTGAAACCCCAGAGGAAGAGGGGTGTCCACCGCCAGCTGCATTAGAAGCGGGAACCAAGGTTGTCTCGGCCACCGGGGAGCCACTAGGATCATCGAGGCTTTGTCTCTGAGAACCTTGAAGAGTGTCCGAGACACCAGCGGCATGGGAGGAAAGGCATATAAGAGGCCTGTGGACCATGGAATCAGAAAAGCATCCGCCGCTACCCGGAGAGGATGCGGCTGTCGAGAGCAGAATCTGGGAAGCTGCTGGTTCAGAGGACTGGCGAACAGATCCATGGTGGGGAGGCCCCACCGTAGAAAAATCCGCTGAACCACAAGCGGATCCAATCTCCACTCGTGCGGTTGGAGGATCCTGCTCAGTTTGTCTGCCAGATAGTTTTCTTGACCTGGGAGATAGACAGCTTTGAGGACGATGTTGCGATGGACGGCCCAAGAGCAGAGCTTCTGTGCTTCCTGACAGAGAAGGAAGGAGCCGGTTCCGCCTTGCTTGTTCACGTAGAACATGGCAACCTGATTGTCTGTCTGGACAAGTACTGACTGGTGAGAAATCAGGTGAGAGAAGGCTTTGAGCGCTAGGCGGATGGCTCTGAGCTCCAGGAAGTTGATCTGCTGAGCGGACTCCCAAGGAGTCCAGAGACCCTGAGTACAAGTCCCTTGGCAATGTGCTCCCCAGCCCTGGAGAGAAGCATCGGTCGTCAGGACCTGAGAATGTGCAGGGGGCTGAAAAGTCACCCCGAGCACTAGGTTTGGCAGGTGAAGCCACCATCGCAGAGAGGAGACCAGCTGGTCGGAGATCTGTACGGAGTCCGCTAGGCTCCCAGTGGCCTGATGCCATTGTTTGCGAAGGCACCATTGAGCAGGTCGCATGTTCAGGCGAGCATAGGGGGTTACATGGACCGTGGAAGCCATATGGCCGAGCAGTTTCAGAAATTGCCTGGCCGAGACTAGGGAATGGCTGTGAAAGCGGCTGGCGAGATCCATGAGCCTTTGGGCCCTGTCCAGAGGCAGGAAGGCCCGCGCCTGAAGAGTGTCCAACCTGGCGCCGATGAATTCTAGATTTTGAGAGGGGAGCAAAGTGGACTTTGCGAAGTTTATGACAAATCCCAAGTGCTGGAGCAGAGCCACCGTGCGATGAGTAGCCTGAGTGGCTTCTTGGGCAGACTGGGCCCTGATGAGCCAGTCGTCCAGGTATGGGAACACAAAGAGACCCTGAAGTCTCAGATAGGCCGCCACCACTGCTAGGCATTTGGTGAACACTCTGGGGGCGGAGGAGAGGCCGAAAGGCAGTACTCTGTACTGGTAATGGCGTCCGTCCACCACAAACCTGAGGTATTGTCGGTGGTCTGGATGAATAAGGATATGAGTATACGCATCCTTCAGATCTAAGGAGCATAGCCAGTCTCCCTGCTGGAGGTAGGGCAGCAGGATTCCAAGGGTAAGCATCTTGAACTTTTCCTTTGCAAGGAACTTGTTGAGGTTTCGCAAGTCTAGGATGGATCTGAGGCCTCCTGTTCTTTTTGGAATCAGGAAGTATCGGGAATAAAACCCCTGACCCTTCAGGTGGTGGGGCACCGGTTCCACGGCTTGTTCCTGAACAAGACTTGCTAACTCCTGAAGGAGTAAGTCCCTGTGCAGAGGGAGTCTAGAAGGCTCCCCTGGAAAGTAGGAGGGAGGTACCTGGTGAAAATGAAGAAGATAGCCCTTTTGAACTATCTGAAGCACCCAAGTATCTGTGGTGATGTTGGACCACCTGTGGGCAAAGTGGACCAGCCGGCCTCCTGTGCTGAGAGAAACCAGCTGAGGGGGAGAGGCTATGCTGAGAAAGTCAAAAACCCCCACCCTGCTGAGCAGGGGCCGGTGGTGCAGGCTTGGGGGCTGGCTGCCTACGGGGCGCATTACCTCGACCCTTGGCCTGCTTTCCCTGTGGGGGAGCTGGGGAGGCCTGATACTGAGGGCAGTATTTATAGGCAGCACCCTTCCTCGGGTAAAAGGGCTTTTTCCCGAGGCCTTCTTCTTTTGAGAAGGAGCAGAGGTCTTCCTTGAGAGACGAGTCCTGGTGAGAGTCTCCGTCTCGATTTGTGCAGCCTTCTCATCCATGGGCTTGCCAAAGAGGTTATCACCTCGGCAGGGGACATCGACCAACTTGTCCTGCACCCAGGGCTCGAGGTCGGAAGTCTGAACCCAAGCCTGGCGGCGTCCACCGATGCCGGCCGCGGCTACTCGAGCCGAAGCCTCAAAACCATCATAGGCTGCTCGAGAGATAAACTTGGAGCACTCCCGAATGCCAGTAGACAAGGATTGGAACCTCTGCAAAGGTTCGTCGGAGAGACCAGCAGAGAACCCGGCTATTTCTTTAGCCAGGTCTCGGAGATACATGCCCATGTAGAGCTGGTATGTCTGGACTCGACAAGCAAGCATAGAGCCCTGGAAGCACTTCCTACCGAGGGCATCCAGGCTTCGGGCTTCCCTACTAGGGGGCACCGAGGAGTGCATTTTTTGACTCTTCAGTCTATGCATGGCCGATTCCACCACCATAGAATGGTGCGGTAGTTGTGCCTTTTGGAACCCGGGGCTCTTGCGGACTCGATAAATGGAATCGACCCGCTTGCTTAACACCGGCGACGACGCTGGGCTCTCCCACATGCGGAAGAGAAGCCGTTCCAGCATTGGAGTACCCGGTACAATAAAGGCCTCCTTCGGGGGAGAGTCATATTGGAGGGCATCGAGTTCTTCGACTCGAGGCTCCTCCTCGGGATCCGCAGGGAAGGCCAAGGCCTTGGCCATATCTCTCACGAAGTCCGAGAACCAGGTATCCTCCGGGGGGGACCGTCTCCGAGGTTCAGACTCGGGGGAGTCCGAAGGGACACACCGAGTCCGAAAGGAACCAGGTGACTCTTCGTCCTCAGATTCCCAGGCCGACTCCTCAGAGGAGGAGTCGACCGGCTCCGGTCGGGCGGGCACTGATGCCATCCGCCCCGACCCCGAGGGAGTCGGCGTCGACGACCTCGGTCCCGAACGGGAGGCCGAAGGAGACCTCGACCGAGGATCGACTCGAACCCTTATGGACTCGAGGATCGGCTCGGTCTCCGGGGTCGACTTGGAGGTCGACTTCCCGGCGGTCAGGGCAGAAGCGCCAGCGAGGCCAGCGATCAATGCCCGCTGCTGGTCCAAGAAGGCAGACAAACTGCACTCCAAGGCCGTCAACCTGAGTCCGAGCTCAGGAGACCCAGCAGCCCCCGACTCGGGCCCCGACGGCATCGGGCCCGACGTCGGCTCCTTCGGAGGCGAGTCCACGAGGACAACCGTACTTACGTGAGCGGGCAAGTCCACCTCGAGTCGAGGATGTTTTGATGGCCTTTCCGACTCCAAGGACCCGGGACGGGAATCAGGGCTATGCGACCTGGCCCTCGAGGAACCAGGAGCGTCCACCGATCCCGCCCTCGCGGGTTTCTTCTTCCGATGATGCTCCCGGGTAGGAGACCCCCTTTCAGAGGAACTTCGACGATGCTCAGGACCAGAGTCCCGAGACGTCGAAGCCTCTGACGAGGTCAGAGCCCGGCCGGAGTCAGAGAAGATACGCTCCCGCTGGTGCTGCCGACTCCTCAATGCTTTTGAGGACATTTTGCCGCATGGTGTGCAGATCATGGGGTCATGATCTGGGCCGAGGCAGTGGAGGCAGAAGTCATGAGTGTCTGTAAGAGACATAAGTTTCTTACAGAGGTCACACTTTTTGAAACCACTGGCCGCCATCGGGGGAAAAAGGGCCCCTGCGAGGTCAAACGACCGGGCAGCCAGGGAAAAAAGGAAAAAAGCGCGAAAACTGTCACGAAGGACAAAAAACCGAAAAATAAAGGACGGACTCGTAACCGGCGTCGCGAGTCCGGGCGGGAAAAGAACCGGCGTCGAACCGAAGAAAAAATAGATAAAAATAGAGGAAAATCAACTTTTCTGCGGGGATTCACAGGCAACGTCTGTAGGGCTCCGCGGAAAAAAGAAGACTGAGCAAGATGGCACCCTTGGGCGGGAAGAGGACCGCGCATGCGAGCTGCAATTCCCAAAGTCTTTCTTTGAAAGCTGGGGAAAATTGCTCCGCGAGGGCTCCGTCGGCGCCGACGTCACCCATATGTGAGGACTGACTTCCTGCTTGGTCCTGGAGAATCGGGGATGTCTGGCATTCTGTGGACTTGCAAAGAGGTCTATATCTGGTGTTCCCCAGATTCGAAACACTTGAGCAAGCTGGTATGAGTGGAAGGACCACCCGTGTGGCAGCAGTATTCGACTGAGTTTGTCTGTCCATAAGTTTTGAATGCCCGGAAGGTATACCGCAAACAGGTGAATTTGTAACTCTCTGGCGAGGGCCCATAGTTGCAAAGCTTCGTTGCATAGCGACAGAGAGCGTGTTCGCCTTGCTTGTTCACATAGAACACAGGTACCTGATTGTTAGTTTGGACCAAAACTGTTTTGTTGCTGAGATGGCTTTGAAAGACTTCAGCTCTAGGAGGTTTATATGAAGGGAAACCTCCTGTGGGGTCCAAAGACCCTGAGTGGAGAGATCGTGCAAGTGGGCCCCCCAGCCCATCTTGGACGCATCTGTGGTTTGGCATAGAAGCTGCTGGAAAGGAGAGCCTACAAGGAGGTTTTCCAGGGATTGCCACCATTGCAGGGACGAAATCAGACTTGTGGCGATTCTGATTTTGTCTTTTAGTCGACCTGAGGCTTGTGACCACTGAGGGGAAAGGGTCCACTGGGCTGCTCGCATGTGGAGGCGAACATAGGGAACCGCATGGACAGTAGATGCCATGTGTTCCAGCAGTTGAAGCATCTCCCGAGCAGTTAGGAATACTTTCATAGATGCTTGAGATGCCAGTTGTATTATACGTAGACAACGTGGCTGGGGCAGGAAAGCCTTTGACTGCCGTGTGTCAAGACGAGCCCCTATGAATTCGAGAGATTAAGAGGAGGTGAAATGAGATTTTGGGAGGTTTATGACTAGTCCCAAGTATTGAAGAATTCTCATTGCTTGAGAAAGAGCGAAGCTGGCCTCTGGAGCTGTCGGTGCTCGAATGAGCCAATCGTCGAAGTAAGGGAAGACGAATATTCCTAGAGTCCTCATAAATGCTGCTACCACTGCCATGGATTTTGTGAAGACTCTTGGAGCAGAGGCTAGTCCGAAGGGAAGAACTCTGTACTGGAAGTGTCTTCCTTGGACCAGGAATCGAAGGAACTTTCTGTGATCTGAGTGGATGAGAATATGCGTGTATGCATCTCTTAGATCTAGAGAACATAGCCAGTCCTGACTTTGGAGGTATGGTAAAAGTGTTCCGAGGGAGATCATTTTGAACTTTTCTCGGACCAAATATTTGTTTAATTCTCTGAAGTCTAATATAAACCTGTGTCCCCCTGTTTTCTTTGGAATAAGAAAGTAGGGGGAGTAAAACCCTGTCCCCTGTTGGGGAATGGGTACTTCTTTGATTGCTCCTTGAGCTAGAAGTGATATGACCTCCTGCCACAAGAGGTCGGTGGCAGGGGACTGAGAATTGAACTGCTTTACTATTGTAGGTGGGGGCAAGTTGAGAAAATGAAGCTTGTACCCCAGTTGTATGATGGACAGAGTCCAATTTTCTGATGTTATTTGTTGCCATCTTTTGGCAAAATAGCATAGTCTTCCTGGAATGGTCAAGGGTTCTGGACCTTTTAGGGGCAGAATGACTAAGTTCTCTAAATAGAAGTCAAAGAATCCCTGAGGGGGCTGGGTCTGTTAAGCCAGTTGAGCTTTTTGAGCTTGCAGCTTTCTTTGCTGTCTGTTCTGTTGTTGCCCCTTCTGGGGAACATGAAGCGGACAGTGAGTTTGATGGGTGTAAGATTGGTAAGGCTTCTTTTTCTTACTGAAAAAGGTTTTTTTGAATATTTTCTTTTTTGCTGGGTTGGCTGTAGACTTTGTCTGTTTAAAGTAGTATTGTCAGATTCAAGCTGATTAGCCTTGTCCTGCCAGTCCTTGCCAAAGAGATTTTCTCCTGTGCAAGGAATGTTTCCCAGTTTTTCTTGCACCCACTGTTCTAAGTTTGATGCTTGAAGCCAAGCAATACGACATGCTCCTATGGATATAGCAGAGATTCTGCTAATACATTCAAAGCAATCAAAAGTAGCACGGTTCATGAATTTAGAGACATTCAGGGCATGTTTGACCAGAATAAGGTAGTCTGCTCTTTTTCCCTCTGAAATACAAGGACTAAGGAGCTCTAAGTCTTTTGTGACATCTTCCAGGAACATTCCCATATAAAGAATGTAGGAACTGATCCTGGCTCCTAGCATGGAGGATTGAAAGCATCGACGGCCAAAGGCATCGAGAGTCCTGGATTCACAGCCTGGAGGAATAGAAGAATATATGTTTTAGCACTCTTGATCCTTCTCATGGCCGATTCCACTACCACTGATTGGTGTGGTAACTGAGTTTTTTTGAAAACCAGGACAACTTGGCACTCGGTACATAGTGTCAAGGCGTCGGGAACGTGAAGATATTGTTAAAGGGGTTTCCCACATTCTCAACATTAGATCATGTAAGATCTTGTGAATGGGAAGCATCGATGCTTCCTTGGGAGCCATAGGGTATTGTAGAATTCTTAATTCTTCCGCCCTAGGTTCTTTTTCTGGAATCACAGTGATTGCAAGACCCTTTGCTAAATCACGTATGAAATCCTAGAAGGACATATCCTCTGGAGGAGACATCCTGTGTTGAGGAGAAGGAACTGAATCTTCTAATAGATTCACTCTGGTACCGGTAGAATCGTCACTCATTGGAATCGGAAGACTCAAGCACCGGGTGCTCCTGTAACGCATGGTATCGGTACCGTTCGAAGTCAGTACCAAAATGTCTCGGTTCCTGATCCCCGATACCCACGATCGGCATGGGGGGACGCAATCCTGTCGAAGCAGGTACTGTCGGTACCGGTACCGATGTCGGTACCGATATCTGTTGAATCAGCAGTTGCGGTCTTAGTGGTACTGCTAAGAGGGCCGCTAGACTGCGTTTGATAGCAAGGATTCTGTGATCCATCACTCCTGCAAATGCCTGGGTGCCGGTACCGGTGGAAGCAGCTACGACTCCAGAACATGGCACCAGTAGTTCCGCAGAGGTGGAGGCCTCTGGAACATCCTGGAGCCCCGTTAATGCTTTGGAGCCCGAAGACTCCTGCCGGGGTTGTTTTGCCGGTGAAGTATCCTTGAGGGAAACGCCAGTGGTATCTCGATACTTTGAAGGAGATTTACCCTTCGAGGACCGGCTAGTCTTAGAAGACTTAATTTTGATTACCTGAGATCCATGGGAGGAAGATGAAGCCCTGGAAGACGTCGATGCAACTGACATTGTGTCGGCGGCAAAAAGGGTACCGAGTTTTGCAGCTCTATTCTGCAGGCCCCTTTTGGTCATCCTCATGCAGAAGAGACACTCCGTCGGACAATGCTCAGGACCCAAACATTTTAGACACCAATCATGGGTGTCGGTGACGGAAATGGTACCGCCACATTTTGAGCATTTTTTGAAACCACTAGCTGGTTTGTCCATGCTTGAAGAAAAATGGGCCTAGTGCCCAAAATGGCACCTAGCACCAGAAACAGGGATAGATTCCTGAAGAAATACAAGTTTTTTTTGGGGGGGGGGTGGGGTTTAGGAAAGAAGAAGAAGAGAACCAGCAGTACTGGTAGGTGTCGAATGAAGGCAGACGCGACCACAAAAAACAAGAAATAAAAGTAAATTTTCTGCGGTGACAGGGTACCACGTCTTGTCGGCTCTGCAGAAAACAAAGAACTGAAGTGAGAGAAGTACAGAGGCGGGAAGACAGCATGCATACGCTGTGGGATGCTCCCAAAAGCTTTCCTATTGGACGCTGGGGAGCGTTCCCGCGCGGGCTCCATCAGTACCGACGATACCCATATGTGAAGACTACGTTCCTGCTTGTTCCTGGAGATTTTTATTTATTTATTTATTTTCTATACCACTTTGTCCTTCACTCAGGCCGTGTTTAAAAAAAACAAACGCTGCCACCACAGGCTCAATATTACCCCTTATATGAATAATGCCAGTGAAAATCATTCTAACCTTTTTTGGCACTATCCATATAGTGCCTGGGAGGAGTTACGGCAAAGCATGAGTAGTAACACCAAACTATATGCACAGTGGCGATATTTAGCTGCTGTTTACTTTGGGAAGGCTTTAAATAAACCATACAGCTATACATATTAGAAGCTACATAATCACCACCATGTATACAGCTACCAGCGGTCACCATATTCAATATATACTCCGTGTCATTGCCTATCCATGTAGTGGGACCAAATATACATATTTGCAGTAAGCATTTTAAAAAAATATGGTGACTGGTTGGTTTAAATATTTACAGTAAATGTAAATTTATTCATTTACTCTTTGCCTTTACAAAAAGCTGTTTAAAGTAAATTACATTTAAAAAAATAAATAAAATAGAGCATACATTTATAACAACTTTATAAAATCAACAATACATATTAAAAAACATCAAAACATAACTAAAGCAAACCATTTTAAAAGTTATATGCTATCTTAATAAAAATATATCTCTTCAATATTAATACAGAATGCAGTGGCAAGGGCTATGACTGGAATAAAAAAAAAAAAAAAAAAGACTACATACTCCTCATACAGTATTTTATGAGTTGCACTGGCTGCCAGTAAAATATAGATTAATTTTTAAATGTATGTATCTTATTTATAGATTACTGAATGTTTCTATGGGAAATGACCTATTGCAAAATTACGTTCCTGCTCGCACCCTGTGGCATAAGAGCATTCTATGGGGAAGGGTTTCTCAGTGGCAGGCCTCCAACTTTGGAATATCCTACCACATATCCTGCGAGGTGAGAATTCCTATTTGATCTTCTATAAGAAGTTGTATTTTATGTGATTGTTTTATGTGATGCTATTTCAGTGTTATGTCTCTATTTGCATATGAATATCATATTGTAAACTCTTAGATATTTTATGATAGGCGGTCTATAAATGTGATAAAATAAATAAAGGCTTTGCTAACAATTGCTGAAGAAGTGCAGTTTTCAATAAACATCTAAATCTAATAATTACAATGCAAAGCATAAGAACATAAGATATGCCATACTGGGTCAAACCAAGCCCAGTATCCCGTTTCCAACAATGGCCAATCTAGGTCACAATTACCTAGCAGTTTTCCCAAAAGACACAGGTTCCACAATGCTTGTATTGGGCAAGCAGTGGATTTCCTGGATTCCCTTTAACAATGGTTTATGGGCTTTTCCTCCAGGAACTTGTCCAAACCTTTTTTAAAGCCAGTGACACTAACAGCTTTTACTGCATCCTCCGGTAACAAATTCCAGAGTTTGATTACACATTGAGTGAAAAATATTTTCTCTTATTAGTCTTAAATAGGTTAGCCTGTAGCTTCATTGCATGTCCCCTAGTCTTTCTATATTTTTATGGTGTAAACAGTCTACATTTACCCATTCCACTTCATTCATTCATTTATAGACCTCTATCATATCTCCCCTCAGCAGTCTCTTTTGCAGGTTGAAGAGCCCTAACCTTTTTAGCCTTTCTTCATAGGGGTATCCTTTCATCCCCTTAACCATTTTGGTGCTCGTCTCTGTACTTTTTCTAACAACACTATATCCTTTTTAAGATACAGCAACCAGAATTGCACACAATATTCAAGGTGCGGTCGCACCATGGCATGATAAAGAGGCATTATAATATCCTTTGTTTTATTTTCCATGCCTTTCCTTATGCTCCTAGCATTCCATTTGTTTTCTTGGCCGCTGCTGCACAGTGGGCGGAGGATTTCAACATGTTATCCACGATGACGCCTAAATCTTTTTCCTGAGTGGTGGTTCCTAATGTGGAACCTTGCAACATGTAACCATAGTTTGGGTTGTTCTTTCATAATTGAATAACTTTGCACTTGTCCACATTCAATTTCATCTTCCATTTGAACATCCAATCTTTCAATTTATCAAGGTCCTCTTGCAGTTTTTCACAATACAATGCGTGCCATTGAGTCAATGCTGACTCCTGGAAACCTAGCAGTCCCTGGGGTTTCTTGGCAGTGTGTGACTGGAAATAGATTGTCAGGTCTTTCTTCCAAGGCAATGGAGGGTAAAGCGTTGTTATCTCTGGGAATAGCAGGAATCAGTCTTCACAGATGGGTATCGTTGGTACCGACTGAGCCTGTGCAGGAACACACCCCAGAATCCAATAGGACAGCCTTTGGGAGCACTCCACTGCACCTGTGCAGCTGCCTTCCCGTCTTTCTCACAGCTCTCTTCAGTTGTGTTTGTAGCTGAGAGATAGAGGAAAACATTTTACCAACTCCTCCTAGGGAGGAGGATGGGGTGTGAAGACCGATTCCTACTGTTCCTGGAGATCTGTAACAGGTGAGTAACAACGCTAGCTCCAGGAACAAGCAGGAATGCAGTCTTCACAGATGAGACTCACTAGCTCCCAGGCACCAGACACAGTATGTCCATGAGGCAGAAGAATGGAGCCAAATAGGTATGGACACAGTGTGGCCTCAGTGGATTCGAGTGCAGTAGCCGAGAACATGGAAGAGGGAGTCA
The DNA here is from genome assembly GCA_033557465.1 of Ichthyophis bannanicus. NCBI lineage: Eukaryota > Metazoa > Chordata > Amphibia > Gymnophiona > Ichthyophiidae > Ichthyophis > Ichthyophis bannanicus. Next base: position 1,742,031,806 of record CM066032.1, on the reverse strand, counting down.
GGTGTCAGAAATGGAACTGGTAGGAGTTGAGGTTAAGTCCCAAATATATGATGAAGCACAGCCTGGCCAAAAGATAGCATCCTGACGGAAGTCCTTGTCCAGGCAGTAGTGAGCAGCAAAGGTGTGAAAAGAAGACCAGGTTGCTGCTCAGCAGATCTCCTGTATCAAAAGAGGATGGAGGTTGGCAATCGATGTCGCCATGGCTCCAACATTGTGAGCTGTAATGTGACTCGAGAGAGAGAGACCAGCCTGATCACAGGCTAGCGAGATGCAGCTGGCAATCCAGTTGGATAGGGCATGATTTGACACTGGAAGACCTAAGTGGCTGTGGTCAAAAGAGACAAATAACCAAGACGATTTTCTAAAATCCTTCGCCCCATGTAAGCAGAAAGCAAGAGCATGCTTGCAGTCCAGGGTATGCAATGCTGCCTCAGCCTTGGAGGCATGCCGCCAGGGGAAAAAAAGACCGGTAGCATTACTGACAGGTTGAGATGAAAACATGGAAACTACCTTTGGAAGGAAATGCGGATGGATCCAAAGAACCACCTTGTCATGGTGGAATCAAGTGTAAGAGGATCTGCCACTAAAGCCTGTAGCTTACTGATGGAAAGAGCTGAGGTGAGGGAAATGAGGAAGATGACCTTCCATGATAGGTATTTTAGAGGCGTGGTAGCCACAGGCTCAAAGGGAGCTTTGAAAAGTTGGGCTAGGACCACATTAAGGTTCCAAGGCACTGGCGGTGGTTTCATCGGAGGCTTGGAAAGCAGAAGACCCACATGAATTGCTGCACCAAGGGTGTGAGAAAATAGAAAGTTTATCTTGAGGCCTGTGATAGGCTGCAATAGCACTTAGATGAACTGTGGCAGAGTTAGTCTTAAGCCCCGAGGAGGACAAGTGGAGAAGATATTGTAGAAGAAGCTCCAATGGGTAATCAGATGGGTTCACCTGCTTGGGGGTGCACCAAAGAGTGACTGCCTTGGGGGTGCACCATAAGACTGCCTGGTAGAAGACTTGCGGGAGGCAAGCAGGATATCCTTGGTCGGTTGTGGAAGATTGAGGTCAAAGGTCATGCTTTCAGGAGCCATGCCATGAGACAGAGGGTTCGTGAACTGGGATGGAGAAGAAATCCCCGATCCTGGGAAAGGAGGTCAGAGGCATAATCCAAATTGAGGGGTGGAACCTGTGCTAGAAGAAGTAGCAGAGGAAACCATGGCTGACTAGGCCAGTAAGGGGTCACCAATATCAGAGAGGCTCTGTAGCTTGAACAGAGTCTTGGGAATTAGAGGGGATGGTGAGAATGCATAAAGCAAACCCTGTCCCCAATGGAGGAAAAAAAGCATTGGTTGCCTGACTGAGTGGGGAGGGGACTCTGGAGAAAAAAAAAAGCAGTAGACACATATTCTCCTGAGTGGCAAAACAGATCTATTTTGGGGGTCCCCCACATTTGGAAGAACCAAGAGAAAGTCTGCTGATTGAGAGTCCACTCC